>JANKYF010000225.1:30896471-30918807 GCA_029829435.1 Erythroxylum hondense
AACAGCGTAATAAAACAATATCAACCAAACGTGATTTATGCCGAAGTTTTAATTTTTATACAAACCGCAACAAGAAACGAGAAAAAAAAACGAAAACAAACAGGACCTTAGTGTTTTGGTTTCTTAAGGTATTGATTCCTTAAGGTTTTAGTTTACGATTTGTGGAATACTTGTTCAAAACAACTTAGAGTTTGAGTTTACGATAAATTTACATTCTTATGTATTATTTAAATTTGTATCATAATGAGTGGCTAGTTATTCATAATCTTCAAAGTATGCTTAGGATTTGAATTAATTTGTACGAAATAAGGTTTTTCAATTTAAGTAGGCTTATGTTTGAGGAATTTGATTATGGTTTAAAATTGGAGATTTTAATTAGGGTTTCACTTATGTGAGGGGAAATTCTTTTTCTATTGAAATGTTTGATTTACCTAATTTATGAATTACTTTATTCTTGTCTTTTTTCCATTAGGAAGATAGGAATTTTGTTATTAGATTTTTGTATTTATTCAATTTGTCACTTTCTCCATTTCTAATGATCATTGTTTCCATTTTAGATTAAAGTGCCATAATTTAAGGTTGAACAAAAGAGTAAACAATATTGTTTTCATCTTAGTGAATATAATTAACTTAGCATTAGTAATGTTCAAAGTTGAAAAATAGAGATGTGGTCAATGTGTAATCAGTTGGAATGAAGATAGTATAGGTATATTGTTATATGCAAATATGTGTATGTAATATATGCATCAACTAGTCCCCAAAACATCCAAAACTAACCAACCTTAAACCCTAGAAAACATGGAGCCAAGTGGTGGGTTATTGCTATGAATTTAACAAATTATTTTTCAAGGACAATTCATAATTCCCGCCTTTGAGTTTGAACTCCTTTAATGCTCCTAGTGAAGAACGTCATGCTCCACTTCCATAAACACTCCCTCTGTAAGACTTAACACACCTCCCATTCACAAAACTTGGACTCAGGTGGTAGGGGATTCAAAACCAAAGTAGAAGCTTATGTATTGCCCTCCTAATGACAATAATGAACCTTTGAACGATCCATCAAATGAATATGTTGAAATTTCGTCTGGAGAAGATGACGAGGGCTAAAGGTTTGAAGAGGAGTTTGACTTTGATTCTTATTCTTCAGAAAAAGAAGATGATTTTAATTTACAATTAAGTGATGATAGCGATTAATTTGTATTTTTAATTGAATATTATATTTAGCTAATCAATTATTTCCTTTTCAATATATTGTGTAAAATATTGAATTCAAATTCTTATATTTCTAGAAAGTTCAATCAAATATGAATTTTAGGTTAAAATATGTCACCAAAGAGAAAACATGATATAATGGGATCAAGGTTCAGACAATGATTCAGAGGTACTTACTGTCCAGGTGAACTTTCACATTCTGTAATTGGAACTGAATCACCTCCTCCCCCTCCAGCTACTACACTTGCAAATGAGGTATCACCTTTCGTACCTACTGTCACGCCATCCATCACCCCTACATCATCTACTACCCTTATAGTGACAGAGATATCATGGGCAAATGATGAGGATGAAGGAGGCGATCGCCAGCCTAGAGTTCAGGGATATGATGGAAGAACTTACATTATAATTGTCGATAATTTGTAAATGAAAATACATGAAACACTATATGTTTATAATTAAGTTATAGGTTTAAAATTAAAAAAAGGTATAAAATTATTTGTTTTTATATTAGGTTGATTCTGTCTAGACCCCGCTCAAGAAGCATGACATACAAATTTAAGGAAAAGTTTGATCTTGAGGGCTATGTATAGAAGAATATCTCTTAGGCCACAAAAGAATTTTACAATCAAGAGTTTGCTGTACGAAAAAATATTATTTTGTTTTTTAATTGATGCTTATACATAAATTAGATAAATATTATTCCATTATAAGTACTTATTAAATATTTTTCCTTTTGTTTCATAAAGAATTTTTTTGGGATTCTGAATTTGATGTTGTCATTAATAAAATATGGAAGAGACGAGCACGTACATATTATCGAGACTTTTTTGGTGCGATACACAAGGCTAATGTACGACTACCTTATATTTCTGAACAAATATGGAGACGTTGGCAGCAGTATTGGATATCATCTGAGACAATGTCTATTTTAGAGCGTAATTCTACTAATAGACGTGGAGGATAGAGAGGAGAGAGTCTTATCGTACATATGGGAAAATTTATCACTCACCACGAGCAGGTGAAGAGACTTGTAAGTATTTTACACTTTATATTTATATTCTAACTTTTTTTTACTTTGTCATATTTCAATTTAAATTGATGTGTGAATTTTGAAATCAAAATATGTGTATTATGGAGAATAATAATGTTATAAATATCTAGTGTCATATATGGTTGTATTGTTAAGTTAATTTCTTTGTTCAACAAGGGGTAAATATCGTAAAATTATAGAAAACTCTGTCGAAATTTTTATAAATTCTAGTTGACTTATAATATTTTATTCTTATGCATGAAAAGTATATGGGCATGACCCCGTCAGCTCTTTTTGCATACTCACACTAAGAAGCATGATGGTGTGACATTCGTTAATACCCGATATAAAGAATTAAATATATGTGAAATTTATGGTTTAATATTAATGCTTAATAATTATCACTTACTAATATAAACATTGCCTTTTGATAGGACCAAATACAAGAAAGCATTCAACGATAGTCTCAGTAGTCTGAAGATGTTGATGAGACTCAAACTTATCTTCATGTAGTAGGCGGTAGGGACCATCGTGGAAAGATATTCGGCTTAGGTTTATTTGAGAACACATGTTATTCGCAATCATCTATGCCCAGAACAGTAATGTCTAGTACGCAGTCGACAACTACTGAAGTCGATGAGCTTTGGAGCACATTGTAGGCATTGGCAACTCAATTGCAATAGTCGATAGAGTAAGCTCAGCTCCGTAATGAGATGGATGAGTTGGATGGGAGTGGTAGTACCTCATCGCAGTAATTAGAGCATCCGCAGTCATCAAATCAATAGTGTACTTGTATCTGTGAAGAAAAATACAAGTACACTCTAAAATGCCTTAGCCTAACCAGCCCCGCCTCTCCACCACTTCCAGCCACCATCTCCATTGTCCCTAACACGCACTTCTCTCTCCTTTGCCTTTCAGCCTTTTCTCTTACCCACATTCATTGATATCAAACAAACCCCCTCTCAGATCTGCAAACAGAGACATAAACCACAACCAGATTCCACTTCTCTTACCCTCATTCAGTCAATACACATTCCAGAGAACTCAGATTTGTAATCAAAGATACACAATCTAGATTCACTTCCTAAAAACTCCACATCCAATAGCAATCCTTACCTGGCTCACATCTCCTTGACACTCTTTCATTTCATTTCTTTTGTTCCTTCCTATCCCAGATTTGGCCTGCATAAAAAAACAAAGAAAATATGAACTCAGATTTTCTACCTCTTTTATCCACATTTCCAAATCCCAACCTTAACCCTAAATCTACCATTTCCTCCCCCTCTAAAAATGATGCTCACCCATCCCACTCCCTTCCTATTGTAAATACCTCTCCTAAACAATCCACAAAGGCAAAACCTAAGAGCTTTGCAGCTACTACAGCTGGAATCAATGAAGGAGGACCTAGAAGAACTTGGAAACAAGTAGTGGGCGATGACTCAAACTCCCCACAGGTGTTCAGCCCTCCGATAAAGTTTGAAGGCAAGCTGATGGTAGCTCCCAGCCTAGATATTCTTCAGCAAGGAGCCAAGACATGGGAAGCTACACTTGTTGGCTTCTTTATGGATAAAAGGCCTGCTTTTCCTATCATACAAGCATGGACAACTGAGAATTGGAAAGGAAGAGGGCTCATGGAGGTAATGTTATCTGAAGAGGATACTATAGTTTTCACATTTTCTTCCAAATTGGACGCTCTAAAGGTAATAGAAGAAGGTCCTTGGCATATTTCACAGCTCCCTTTATTCCTACATAATTGACATCTTGGAATGGAGCTAGAGAAAATTATAATGAAGAGTATGCCATTATGAGTGAACATCCATAATATTCCTTTGGAATATTGGACCACTAAGGGTTTGAGTATGTTGGAGAGTTATCTAGGAAAGCCTTTATGCATGGATGAAAATACAGCTTTGAGGAAAAGAGTAGGGTTTGCACGGTTATGTATCAGCATGGATATTTCCAAGGAAACGAAAGATAGCATTCCTATCCTAAGGCTAGCTGATGAAAATTCTCTTAAAGAGGATAAGGTTTTAGTAACCTATCAATGAAAACCATCTCTAAAAGCTCAGGAAAAGGAATGGAAACCTACAGGTAGAACTTTTATAAAAGGGGATTATTGGGAAGTGATGGGTTTGGAGAAGAATGAGCATGAGGATCAAAAGCAGATAGAGGAGACATAACAAGTGGAGGAAAATCAGGGGATGTCCCAACCACCAAATGAACCTCCAAAAACACAAGAACACAATCAACTGGAAAACAACATTGATTCGGCTCAATAAAGGGAGGAACAAACTAATAAGACAGAAGAAGACTGCAATAGCTCAACTAACAAAAGGGGTAATGAGATTGAAGCAAATGACCACAATCCAAGTGAGGGTGCTGCCATTAGTCAACAAGATGAACAAAGTCATCCAAGGGCAGATCTGCAGAATGATAGTAACCTAGAGGACAAAAATGAGCAGACCACGTCTAGGAAAAGTGCGAGGAGCAATAGGAAAAGCTCCAAAGGAAAAACCACTCGCTTATGACCTTGGTAGTATGGAATGTCCACAGATTAAATAATCCCTCCAAGCTCAATGCTTTAAGGGATTTTGTCCTTAAGGAAAAGCGTAGGGTTTTTTGTATGTTGGAAACAAAAATTAGAGAAACAAATTTGAATAAATTGGCTTATTTGGGAAGCAATTGGCAGTTCATTACTAATCATCACTGTCATGTCTATGGTAGGATTATCATAGCTTTTGATTTTGAATTTTTGAAAGTGGAAGCATTAGATTCCGAACAACAGCATATACACACTCTGATCTACTTTAAAATGGAAAATTCTCAGATTCTAACAACTTTTGTCTATGGTTTCAACACAGTTTTTCAAAGATTGGAACAATGGAATGACCTAAGAATGATTAAGGCTTCAGTAAATCTCCTTTAAGTGGCGTGTGGAGACTTTAATACCATTGTTTTCAGGAAAGAGGCAGAAGGCAACTACAACTTATTCAACTACTCCTCTGATTTGTATAAGTGTATTCAGGAGGAGGAATTGTTAGACCTAAAAATGGAAGGACATATGGTTACATGGTCTCATAAGCAAAGTTCTACTTGGCATATCAAGAAAAACTAGATAGGGCCTTGGCAAATGTGGAATGACTCTCTATCTTTCCAAGAAACAATGCAAATTTCCTAGACCTTGGTATCTCTAATCATACTCTTATAAGGTTTGGTTTCTTATTCACTAATTTCGGAATGTACCACCCATTCAGATTCAACAATTTCCTAGCTAGTGTCGAAGGTTTTCAAGAAGCAATATTAAAGGGGCTAGAGCATGGGTGTTATGGGACTAAGCAGTACTTATGCATTTAGAAACTTAAGGCTATTAAACATGAGTTGAAGATCCTTAACAGCAAGAGAGGCAAGAATCTTTCTAAGGAGGTTGACATGACAAGAGAGAAACTTTACTCTATTCAGAACTCACTGGCTGAAACCCCCTTGGATGGAAATCTAGATATGGCGGAAAAGGAAGCCCTAAAAAAGTACTTAGAGGTGGTGGATAATCAATGCTTTTTATACAAACAGAGAGCTAGAGTTAATTGGTTGAAGGATGGAGATAGATGCACTAAGTTCTTCAATTCTTTGTTAGCCTGAAAGAATTTTAATAGAATCTCCTCTAGTAAAACTGAAGAAGGTGTGGAAGTTTATGGACAGGAAGATCTTACGAAAAAGGTCACGGGTTTTTATAAAAATTTACTGGGTACAGAAGCCACTTTGCTAGAGCATAATCATGATCTTGCACAATTCATCACTGCTAAAATTCCTGAGAATGAAAGTGCTTGGTTATTAAGACCTGTCTTCGATAAGGAGATTGAGAAGGTTGCTTTTAACATGAATGGGTCTAAAGCACTGGGATCAGATGGTCTAAATGGTTTTTTCTACTAGAAAACATGGTCTAGCCGGGAGGGGGGGGACAGTTAAGGAAGCAATCCATGAATTTTTTCTGAAAGGGGTCCTACTGAAGGAAATAAATAAGACTTATCTGTGTTTGATCCCTAAAAATCCCAGTCCAGAAACTTGGAATGATTACAGACCTATTTCATGCACTAACTTCCTATACAAGATCATTGCAAAAATTTTGGCTAACAGGATGAAGGAGGTTTTAAAATTCCTCATCAGTGAGAATCAAGGAGCTTTTTTGGCCAATAGAAATGTAAGGGACAACATCCTAATAATGCAAGAGCTTCTCAAAGGTTACAATCAGAAGAGAAGTCCCCACAATTGCACTATTAAAATAGATTTAAAGAAAGCCTTTGATAGTGTCAATTAGTGTTTCCTTCTAAAAACAATGGAGGTTATGAAGTTTCCCCCCAAAGTTCATACAATGGATTCAAGAATGCATTTCAACTGCATCCTATGGATGCCCTACGGAGATGTTCAAAGGGAAGATGGGGCTTAGGCAAGGGGATCCTCTATCCCCTTACCTATTTCTCATGGAGGTTCTTACTCAAATTCTAAAGCACAACATCTCTTCGGATTCAAAATTTAGATACCACTCAAACTGTAAGAAAATTTCACTAACTAGTTTATGTTTTGCAGATGATCTTATTCTCCTAAGCAGGGCTAATGTTCACTCAGTCACTTTGTTGATGAAATCCCTCAACCTCTTTAAGGAGATGTCAGGGCTATGTGTGAATCAAAGCAAGAGCTACCTTATCCTCTCCAAAAGTGCTACTCAACTCTCAAATATTTTGTCTCAAATTACAGGAATGGAAACTAAAGATCCTCCCTTGCTCTACTTAGGGATTCCTATCTCTTCAAGGCGACTAAGGTTCTGTGAATGCATTCCCTTGATTGAAAAGATTCAGAAAAGATTGGGGGCTTAGGCAAATAGAGCTCTGTCTTACAGTAGAAAAACTCAACTTCTTAAATCTGTGATATTGTCTATGAATTCCTACTAGTGCGCTTATCAAAACGATTAAAAACTGATGAAACAATTTTTATGGGGTAAAAGAAATGGAGAAAGAGGATTAGCAAAAGTTAGTTGGAAGATATCTGCCAACCCAGAGAAGAAGGAGGGTTAGGCCTGGATTCTCTATTCAGCAAAAATAGACTTCTCACTTCCAAGAGGATTTGGAGACTACTCAGTGAAAAACAGACTATGTGGTCTGTTTGGATCCATTCCTATGTAATAAAAGAAGGAAGTTTGTGGGCCCTCAAGCCTAAAAATAGCTACTCCTGGTTCTTTAACCAGCTTCTCAGATTAAGGGAGGATATGTTTCAGCATATTCTATGTTGGATTGGGACAGAAGAAAGAATCTCATTATGGTATGACAATTGGATAGGGAATGGATCACTAATACACAATCATTTGCCTAGATCCATACTAACTCAATTTCGTAAGGATTCAAAGCTTCAAGCAATTATCAGAAATGGGAATTGGTCCCTTCCTCCAGTTGAGGTTAGACTGTTATCCCTGCCTCAATTTAGAAGTCAAGGGGAGAGGGATATCTACTTGTGGAAAGGTATTCCTATTTCAGAAATCACTATAAAAGATGTAAGAAGAATGAGGGAGAGGATTGCTAATCTTGTAGGATGGGATAAACTGATATGGAACAAGGCACTTAGACCCAATGTGAGTTTTTCGCTATGGCTCATTATGCTGAACAGACTAAGCACCTTGGATAGGTTGAATTTTCTAACCATCTCCAAGACTTGTACACTATGTCAGCAAGAGGATGAATCTAGAGACCATTTATTCTTTGACTGTATGTTCTCAAAGGAAGTTTGGGCAAAGATCTTAACTCTAAGTTTCCTTGACTACTCTGATGGCAAAATTGCAGATATTCTACTGGATATCCCACATTTGCAGATGACTAAACATGAGAAGAAAATCCTGTTATTATCGGTTGCTACATGTGCTCAGGTCATTTGGAATGAAACGAATGGTAAAAGATTTAGAGACAAGACTAATTCTCTAAATTCTATTATTAACCTCACTATCACAAGCATCAGGGAACAACTGATCATCCATCAGTTCAACCAACACTATAGTAGAAGAATGACCAATATATGGAGATTATAGCCTACTTGAATTCTATACTTCTCTAAAGTTTCACTACTCACTATGCACAACAAAAGGCAAATCAAACAACTCAACATACATAGATACCCTATCACAGAACTAAGGAACTATGCAGTATTTAAGAAAGAGTTACTTGGATTTTCTACTCTGAATAATTTCTGTTTGATGGTCTCTCTCTCAATGGATATCCTCAAGCTCAGAACCCTTCAAGAAATTACACATGGATCAGATGATCAAGAATCAGATAATTTGGATATGGAAAATGCTCTAATAATTGAAGATTTTCGGAAGAGATCACTTACCGATGATCAAGTTTGGGTGACTTTAGGTTAGATAAGTACCTATTGAGCTAGAGCCACAATCACTCCACAGGTCATTTAGATCAGGGAAAGATCGCAAGGAAATTGTCCAGAAATTTTTTTTTGCATCAACTATAATGATGGACATACCTGAAACATATTCCATCAAGGTCAACCCAACTAGCCTCCTCACCACTAGACATCACAGGATCTAACAAGAAGTAACTGTTAGCATTTCAGATATGTTCGAAGAGATCGATAACAGAAGGAGTAGCGAAGGTTATCAAAACAGGGAAAAATCTGAGCTATTTGTCTAACCTGGACTCACCGTAAGATTTGACCTCAGAGAGATCTGTATCACCACCGGAAAAGAAGAAAATGAGTTATTTTATGGAAAGCTCTAACCCTAATCGACGACTTAAGGAAGTGTACCTCTCAAGTTTCGTTGTTGCAAGTCGAAAGAAGAGGGGAGTGCTCTGTGTTTTCACCAGAGAGCTTCTGGATGTGCCTCCGTCGACAGAGTTCTCGTCCCCGCTTCACTTAGCCATCGTCAACCCTAATCGAGTAAAGACTAGAAGATCTGCGAAAGAAGGAGATCGTTTTGCTTTTTTGATAATAGTCAGTTAATGTATCACATCGTCGTCTTGTTCAATCTGTTTTATGTGAGCAAGTGGCTCTCTCGGAGATCAACCAATGTAATTTACATTTCATTCAATAAGTTTTTTTAATTTCTAAGAAAAATAGTGTACTTGTAGTCATTTCATTTGAATTACAAATACTTATTATGTACAATTTAATGTTTTATTATCAATCAAGATAATTTTAACTTTTTATCATCAATCAATTTTCTGTTTAAACAAATTAAATATATAAACAAATCAAAATATTATGCACAGAATTCACAGATAATTCATAACTGTTTAAATTATGCATCAACCGATCATCAAATAAAATTTAATGATGGGAATTTTTTATTTTTTAAATATTTACTGACGGAAAATATTAGTACGTCGGTAAAATAAATTATATTTACTGACGGAACACAACAAACCATTGGTAATATTCGCCAATTTTACCGACAAGATTTGTCGCAAAAAAACTGTTGGTATGATCACCGATGGAAAAATCATAACCGTAGATAATGTTGTAGTATAATTACTAACAGAATAACCAATACTGTTTGTTCCGACAGAAAAATCTTAACCGTCGGTAATTTACTGACAGTTAACTGGACAAAAAACGTCGATATATTCATCGACGGCTACATGAAACATTCGTCGGCAAATTTACTGACGGATATTTTGTTGTTTGTCGAAAATTATTACCTACGGTTTTTTTACGACGCCTTTGTCCGTCGGTAAATTCCGTTGCCAATCTCACTTCCCAATGGAAACCTTAGGTTTTTTGTCGATAATATCCATTGCTAAACGACATTTTTCTTATTGTGTGTGGTCAATTTTTCTGAATAGAAACTCTATTTTAAACCTTTTCAGAGTGGCGTACAATTCCTTTCCTTGGGTAACTCCCTTTGTAACTGCCATGGACTTCTTTGCCGACAAGCTTTGTTCTGTAACTCCTATGCCATTGTTCACATGAACTGGTGGAACATATTTTTAAGTTCACTAGTTCGTTTTCGTGCCGCTTTGTCCTGTTTTGGTTTTCTACCAATTGTTTGTAATTACTTGCTTGGTTCTCCACCAAAGTCTTCAGATTTTCGTCAATTCCTAACTTTCTACCATGATCAATTCGAGGTGCAACCGTTCTGATACCAGGTTGTTACGCGCAATCTCAGAAAACAAGGTTAATTGGTACGATATAAGTTGGTTACGAGAGAATGTTGGAAAGGGGGGAGAGACATAGAGAAAGAGTGAGAAGGAAAATCTTCTCACATAATATCGAATTTACGGCCTTGCGTAAGTAACAAGTGTAAGCGTAAGCTATCATAGATAATGACTACGTCGTATTAAAAAAATCTACAATAAACGACTTGGTTTCAGTTCTCCTCGTATGGGACTGAAGTGTCATCTTCAGCATGATTTGGTGGTTCACGTGAAAAAAATGAGATAAAGTAGAAAATGGATGAAGATGAAAAATGTTTCTTTTTCATGTTACGTAATATGAACTTTTCAATTTCAATGAGTTTGCACGAATTTCTATTAGGAAAGGAAAATGCTGATCTTTATGACCTTTTCTCGTATATTGGAAAGTAATTTCAATGATTTTAGCGATAATTGTGGGTGTATTGATGCGACCAGGTAAAAGGTACAGTTTTTATGACTGATGCCAATGGATAATACGTTGTCATTACTGCAAGATTTTCAAAATAAAACACGTGGAAGAATTAGGTATAGCTGTTGAAGTGAAAGAGGCATTTGTGATTGTAGGAGAAAACGAAGCTGATGATAGTTCTGTCTTAAGGGCAATCCAGTATGATCCTGCCTGGTTAAGATGCAGGCTCCTTCAAGCTGAGGATGCCATTGTCAAGGGCGAGGTGAGTAATATAATTGTGGCGCCTGCTAAATTTGAGCTTCTGGTATCTTTTCTATCTTTATCCTTCTCATTTGTAATGTTACTCAAGTTTCTTGCTTGAGGTGAAATTGAAGTGGTGAAAAAGTAGGACCTACTTACAGTTGCATGCCTTTAATTGTTGTAACTCCTAACTTATGCAGATGTATGTTCACCCCACTTCTTTTAAATAAAGTTATGTTAGTTATTGCTTTGAAGAATATGTTGTGTGCATCTACTAAAATTGTTTTATCACCTTTATAATGTAAATGCAAATAGAAGTAGAGGGCTTGCCAGGATTGGTTCCTTTCTCGCATTATATTCTCAAGAGATCAGTTGAAGATCATTTAAGAGGTCGGTCCATTGTTAGCACATGCATTAGATAGAACACCTCTGTACGTTATATGTGTGGCTCACTGGTGGGATACGTGCTATTTGAAAGACTTCAGATCTCATGTCCAATATTATGATATCTTATTGTGTCCAATGAATCTCAGTCATTTATTTATGTGGGTCCTACGTAGGTCTTGTGTGGGTCTCGCGTGAATCCCGCAAAATAAATGGCTGAGATTTCACGAGACAAAATAAGACAGAGTAATATTAGACAGAAGATCTTGTCCCTATTTGAAATACTACCTCTTAAGAATTATTATTTTTAGTTTTATTGGGTGATTATCTTTCGTTTGAATGGTCAGCGAGAGAATATTATTACTTTTTATTTTGAGACGGATCAATTATATATTACTTTCACTTAACGTAGGCTTACTCACTCTTTGATTGAGTGGATTGACTGATTTTTATCAGACATGCCAGCAGAGGGCTTAGACTTCAGCGACAATTCCCAAGCAGAACCGGAAGAGTTTGAAGCTTTTCTGGCTTGTTTAACCCTGTGATTCTTTGCAGGTATAAAACTGTGCATATGGCTTCATAATCAACCTCAGCTACTTGGTTATTGTTCAAATCTCTGATTGCATACTTCTGGTAAGCTTTGAAAAGATGAAAACAAGACGCATTTCTCGGCCATGAAAGCAAAAAGAATGAATCCCTGCCGCTGAAAGAATCAACAGATATGACTTTAAAATCTTGTATCAAAACTGAATTTAAATGTATAACAAGCATTGCCTTTTGTCTTTGCTTCCATGCGATAAAAAGCAATAAATACAATATGAGGCCTTAACAGCATTTTATTTATGGGATAATTCCTGCTATTTCGGGACCTATTACATTTACTTCATTGTTCCATACTACATTTTCAGCCCAAATTTGAAGGACAGACAGCAGCCACTAACAATGTGCATATGCGTCAATTTAAGCCTTCACAGAGAGGTGTATGGATAATGAAAAAGTCTTATCTTCTATATTCCCAGTTTCAAAAAGACAGGTCAAAAGATCTCCAAATTTGTACAGAGGAAAGAAGCTTTTTCACAAGTAATTGCAGCTTTGCTCTCGTAGTATCCCAATTTATGACTAGCTTACTAGATTTCTTCTTTCTTAGTCTTTTTTCCTTTCTTTTGCTTCTGCTTCAACTGTGTAAGACCTGCAGCGGTAATCTTCACATTGCCAACAATTGCAGCGACGAGCTCAGCGTCTGTACATGCTTTCATCAACTCTTTTTCCCTGGCAGTGGCTTCAGGCATGTGGCCAAACAAATTCATGGCAGTTTTAGCAGCTACAAAGGCAAAAAAGTGAATGTATTAGCCAGTTTCTCAAATAGCTTAAAGGAGGTACTCTATCCTCCTCAACCTTCCAGTTGGTACTCCAAGAGATAAACAGACAGAAACCAGAGAAGAAAAAGCTGCAAAGAAACCATAGCATCCCAGATAGAAGACAAGTTTCATATGCAGACAATAAAGATACCTTTTCCTTTCTTGGCAGTGCCAGGTATAATCTTCACACGGTATTTGTAAGACTGCAGTGCACTATAAGGACCACAGACGGGTACTGCATATAGAAGTACATCACTAGGTAATGGATTCCCAGTCAAGTAATCCAGGTCATTTAATTTCGCTTTATCCTCTTCACCTATCTCATGAACATCATCCTCCTCCATGACCACCCTATCTGCCTCCGTGGTAGTCTTATCTGAACCCTTTAGAGAATTATGTACACCATTCGTATGAGCTTTCAAGCCATCATCTGGATGTTCTGGGCAATACCGTGATAGGTGACCTGACTTTTTGCATTTATAACACACTCTTGGGGCATCTTCAGAAGCTGGCATATTGTAAAATCAACAATTAGCCATTCAGTTAGATTACTCAAAATAGCAGTGTTTCTCAATAGGGGTGGCTTACCTTCAAGCACAAATAATGTTAAAAGGAATGCACAAAAGTTTCCAACCAGAAATCTGTAACACATACCGGTAATAGGTATCTTCCCTTTACTGGTTGCCGCACTTCCATTTTGTAACTCCAAATCATTCTTTCTTGTATTTCCGGAAGACTAAAAAGTTCACATCAATAATCATAAGGATGCAAAAACAAATACTAATAGAAACTGCTCTTGACATTCTAATGTTTAAGAAAACATAAATGAGAAGGTCATTGTGCTCACTGCCAGTAAAGCCATTCTAATGCTCCTCTCTTCCTCATCTTGATCAGCATACTTTTCCTTCATTTTCTTGAGTTTACTCCTCTGCCCTCGGTTAATCTTTCCACCACTTGGCTTAGAGTTCTGGACATTCTTTTCAGGTTGAATATTTTTTACTTTTAAATCTTCCTTTCCTTGCTCAGTGTCTCCATCTGCAAGATTACTTCTGTGACCTTTCTTGAGCTTTCTTCTTTCAGCTATTGAAATACAAGGCTTATCTCTCACTATTCCCTTCCTTTCTTCATCATTAGGGTCGTTACTAAAATCAGTCAGGGATGTTTCAGCGACATTTCTACCAGTTAAATTAGCAGGTCCAAGCCCAAGAGCTCTATCAATAAGGTCCTCAAGTTGCGGAGTTACTGAACCAACATTGGGTATATAATCACCATGAACACTCCTGGAAAGATCATTTTGGACAGCAAATTCATGTGCATCATTAACTTCAATGTCGGAAGCAGTCATGCTATCAGGAATACTTTCTGATTTGACAACCACATTGTTGCTGGTAACTTCATCCTCCGACTCAGAGTCAGAAATTGCTTTGAGAGATGCACTTTCTTCACCATCATTTAAAAATTCCTCCTCACCTCTTAGTTTCCTTTCATTTACATGTGACCCCAAAGAGCTCTCATCCAGGCGAAATAACAACCCAAAACCCATTATCAGGGGATGCGGAGGAAGGAAGTTCTTCTTCCCACGGATCATGAAACTTCCAACTGTTAGATATTCACCTGTAGGAGCAGTTTTACTAACTTGATTAGGATAAACCCACCAAGCACTAGTGACAATCTTTGAATTCCACGCCTGGCTGTGGCAAACCTACATAATTGAGGCATACAATATAGGTCATCCACCCAAGTAAAACGAGCTGAAAAAAGAAAGCATGAAATCAATATTGAATAGTAACTTACTGTAAAACATCCAGTTTGGTTTAGAGTGAGAGGAGGTATAGGTTGTTCAGGTTTGTGATTCTTGATCACGGTGCTAGAAGCTCCATGCAGGTCCGCATGGACATACCTGTTCAAAAGTTTAATTTAATATCACCACAATATTACATCTAGGTTTCACAATACAAAGAGACCTTGCGCTCCTAGTTTATTAACACATATTCCTTCAATACCAAGTAGGAAGTTAATTCTCACACCATTACGATAAATCTTACAATTGACTTACAGATCTCCTTTTGACATATAGCGCTTCACAATCAACTCATTCTGCTGAGCATCACGCCCACTGATAACTAAGTAATTCTCACTGCTTATGAACCAATCGAATTTTTCAAACCAATGAACTTTGCGCATATGAGTTATCGTGGCAACAGATTTTTCCTGCATGTTCACAAGTTTAGCAGTTGATAGATAAAATGTAAGTTGAAGGATTAAGTCAAGCTTGAAGGCAAGGATGGAAATAGAAAATTGAAAAGTAAACTAAATACAGTTTTGTTTGCCTAACTCCATATATCGTAACTCCACTAAAATAACCATTGATCCAAATCACTTTTAGACAGACAAGCACACACAGGTAAAGAGAGACAAACAACAGGAGCCTCATGGATAATGGATCAAATTTCCACGGCGACTATAATTTTTTGAATTACTCAAATGGCTATCTCTCTAGGTAACGTCCACGGCGACTATATTTTTTGAATTACTCAAATGGCTATCTCTCTAGGTAACGTAGACCTAGTCATACGTAATGTAACAACTAGAGTTGAAAAAAGTATCAGCAGGCTGTAAATTAACATGAACATGTGTGCAGACTAGATCAACCTGCGAAAGTTGGAGACGGGTCTTTCTCTCAGCTGCTTTAAAAGCTTTCTCATGAGCTGTAACTGTCTTTTCCTGTTTGCTCTCTTGCTTTTTCTTCAAATCATACCACTTCCGTGCGTTGGCATGTGCTGAAAGTGCTAAATCAACTTCAACCTATCAGAAGAAAAAAGAAAATGCAATTAAATAATAAGATTAGAAGATTTCTCTAATTGTCACTGAGAAGATTTCTCTAATTGTCACTGAGCTTGCAGTTCTCACAGGTATCCATATGGCAACTGTTGAATTAGCTTTGATACTATATGAAAGTAGAAAAACTACTGATAAAGGAGAAAGAGAAGGGAGAAGAAAACAGATTGGTTTACTTATTAAGAAACATTATTAACTTTTCTTACATCACTCTATTTGTCAAAATGCCGTGAAAGAGATAAATAACCGTAATATGACAAGAAGAAGCATAATCACATCAGGATACATAAAGGCATAAGCATTGAGTTTAAGAAAGACACAGGGTAAAAACTAATTTGATTCAACTCTTAGCATGAAGTCATGAATGCCGAGCAAAGTTCTAGCTTATCAAGGAAACCTTCTCTACTGGTAACGTCTTTTCATCGTCATCCATATCATCCAAATTGTTGCCTAGAAGCAATGTTATGCTATTTCTTTCAAGATGAAGCTTGTCAATGAGGCTAGCCACAGGATTTCCCAGTTTCTTCTCTTCCTTCACCATACGAGCAAGATCCTCCCAACTCATTCCTTTTGCAAGAGCTATACGGACTGCTAATATAGCATCATCCACATCTTTTAGGTTATACTCTATCAATTCAGCCATTCTAACACAACGATCAACTTCGTGCCTTAGCGTTTGCACACGATTTCCCTGCAGAATATAGTTGCAAATGATTACTATCATAGAAGTGACAATGAAATTACAGTGTTCAGTATGGACCCATGAAAACTTCACTACAGAGTTTAATGACAAAAAGGCCTGCTATCAAAATCATGGCAACCCTAATGACAGACATGCTGAAGACGTCAAAAACCATAACTTTGTTTTCTGTGAAGAATCTAAAAAATATACATTCAAACAAACAACCCATTTGTCGACCCCATATCACCATTTGATGCCTTCAATATTGATATTAGTTCCATTAGAACTACAAAGCCACTGCCACAAAATGACTTGATCATATGGCCAACAAAATTATATCCACAAGTTTGATGAGTGTATAGAACATTGAATAATATTCTCTTTCCAAACACAATAAAGTTAAGCCCACTTCCTAATCCTAAAAGGCTTCCTTAATAGCTCATAGCATCATACCATATATTAAAACACAAGGAATAAATATTCAACCAAAAGAGCATCATCTTAGCATCAGAATTCCTGAACAATAAACAGCCAGTTCAAGTCCTTGAGAAGCCATTTAACACGGAATACAGTCACTTGGTAATTTTAGAGACAAACAGCTCATATGCAGTAAACAACCAGCGTCACAAGCTAATGAATTAAAGGAAAAAAATGACAAGTGAGGTACTTTGGAAATACAAGAAATATGAGGAGAAAAAAGGACAAAAAAATTGATGCAGTCAAATATTCTACATACTAATTCCTTTAAGAACCAAAGTGCAATAAGAACTATTTCACTTCACATTGAGTAACTAAAGCATACCTGATCCAAGCGAATTTTATTTAATTTTTGCATGGCAGCACCCTCTTTCGCTGATTGTTGTTGTTCTGCCCTTTGACTCTCAATTTTGCTGTAAAACTCATCTAAAGCTGCATCAAAAGTCTCAAACATCACATACTCCCTCATTTTAAATTGATTCAGTAGTATAGGGCAAAATTCATCATACATCTGCAAAAAACAATGACACTAAATAAGTAAAAGGACCACATGAACTTAAACCTAACAACAGTTCTCAGTCTTTGCCTATACGCCAAAGGGGTAAACAGTAAGCGAACAAACTACAATGTCTTTCAGCAATTCATATTTTTGGAACTTGACAATCAGCAGGAGAAAAGGAAAAGTAAAAGTAAAAGATTATATACTGTTAATTAAGCTGTCAGATACGTGAAAAACAAAATAACTTGAAGAATGACCTGGCTTGAACTTCCAGATTCGGATGGTGTATCCTTTCCGGAGTGTTTGTTCTGCATGAGAATGTATCCTTCAGGGACTGTTTCTCCTGATATAACATCTTCAAGCCAATCTTCAAATCTTGCAACGGCTTGGGCCAGAGCCTCAATTTTATCATCACCCAATTTACTATTTTTAGAAAGTTTTGTGCTTGGGATCAGCCCAGCGTTCAATACAATATGCTCAGATAGTGCGGGGCCATAGCCCAATGCCTCCCCAAGAATGTTCTTAACCGTTGCTCCTGTAGAACGATATCCATCATTGGCAACTTTACTGGACTCAGAAGATTTTGCGCCTTCTGTTTTACCCTGCTTTTCTTTCTTTGGTTTAACAGAGACATTATTTCCCTCATTATCGGCTTTAATAGATTCGTCATCTTCAGGTTCCTTGACATTTGTAAGGGCTTCCTGCAACTTTGCAGTTGTTGTTCGCTTAAAAATTCGGCAAAACTCAGTAGGATATCTATGCCTTGACATAATTGCAAACCCTTTATCATCATCCCTGTTATTAATACACCACAACAGTCAAATGACGCATAAGAAACACAAATTAGCCTTCACATTATCCTACATGACTGAGTGAAGAAAAAGAAAAAACAAACCTGTGTGATCGGAGTAGAGTCAAAACCATAAATTCAGAGTCAGTCAGAATAATGTTGCCTTGAGCATACAACTCCAAAATAACATAGTGGGCATTAGCACCAAGCCCAAATTGGAAGAGTATAATCTGAGATCCCATCAAAGACGCAAGAAAATAATAATTAAGATCAATTTAAGCAAACCCTATTTGAAGAAAGGGAAATAAAAGAGTCCATATATACCCTATCATAACCAAGCTGTCGAACGTCCTCAAGCCTTCTTGTACGTATATGCTTCCTCAATTTTAAGGTAAAACCAGAAGGAGTGTTCTTTTTGTCCCTAATAAAGAAATAATATCAAAAACCTATAATTAACCAATAAAAGAAAAAGGCGAAAAAAAAAGAGTACCGAACATAAGCAGTGGTATGTAAACGAACACCGCTTTCCATCAACAACAAAACCTTCTCGCTTTCCCCAGAATCTGTAACTCCACTGCTATTCATTAACTTGAATACGTATGTCTGTTCCATCAACAAGAAATGAACATAATTGAAGTGAAAATAAATATCTTTGATAAGTCCAGCAATGATCAAAAAGGAAAATAACAGGAAGAAAGAACCTTGGGAGAGAGATCATAGACGTTGGAACAACGCATGCCGATAAGCCGTCGCAGGCATTTGACCTCGGCGGCGACGTCCGCCGTGTTCATTCGCACCTTCACCATTTTCCTCTTCTCACTCTCTCTGTGTGCGCGTTGCTGAACGATGAACAAGATTGGGAGTCAAAATTCTTAATAAATTGAACCGGGCCGGGCGGTGAGAATTTTAGAAAGTCCAAGACTGGGCCTTTTAGCAGTTAAGATTAAATTATATTTTAATTGATTACTAGTAATTATTACAATTATTATTCAAATATTTAAATTTTTACTTTTTACTATTATTGTTAATATGCAGTATTAATTTTAAAAATAAAAAACATAATTATCCTTAGCTTTAGTTAGTGCTATCTATTAAAATTTTCTCTCGTTCATAAAATTATATATTGGAAGGGCTGTCATCCACTCTAATCACTTTTTATTTAGTCAATCTCTAAAATATGAGGTATGTTATTTTCCTTGAAAGTTTGGGAATTAGTAATTTCCCTCAACTGCAATCCTTGTCAGAGCGCTTGTCATTGCCTTTCGTTTCTTCCCTAGATTTTTACTAAACGATGGGAATGGAGAGATACAGTGAAAGATTGGGTCATAAATTCGCTTATTCCCTTTTATTGAGATGGATGGGTTATAAGATATACTTGTGTAATTGTTGGAAAATCAGGGTGTGTTATAGCCTAATTGTCCCATATTGGTAATAAAAGAGGTTGATGTGGAGTTTATAAGCTTATGGGCTCTCCTACCTTTTAAGCTAACTTTTGAGGTTGATTTTCTCATAAAACCTGTAACAATTAGTATCAGAGCTAACATCACTACTTTAAGTCCTCGTGCCATGCCCACAAGTGGTGACATCGATATTGCAATGTTCGTTTGAGGCTAGAAAAAGGTCTAGTGTACAGTCAGCCTGTGGTTGCGTGGGTGGTGACACTAATAAAACAGTGTTTGCCCAGGACACTGATAAAACAGTCTAGCTCATAGCTAGCCCGCCGGAGTCTAGGCTGTAAAGTGTGATGGAATGTTATGGTCTAATTGTCCCACATCGGTAATAAAAGAGGTTGATATAGGGTTTATAGGCTTACGGGCTCTCTCACCATTTAAGCTAGCTTTTGAAGTTGGTTCTCTCATAAAACCTGTAATAGGGCACAATTAAATAATAATAAATTCTTTTTATTTAATTTAAAAAATTAAGATCACTTTAAATATATAACGTAATTAAAATATAAAATATAATAAAATTATGAATCTTATTCTGTACTTTATTCTGAAACTTGTTCATTTTATGTCATTTCTTTCGAATTATTTCTAAAATTTGCTCATTTTAACTACTTTAACCACACAAGTGTCTACTTTTTAACAATATCTACAAAACGAATTGATAGAACTCTACAACTATTGTAGAGAAAGTTAGGTAAAATTTGTTAACACCTTAGAATGTAAGCTTATTTATAATAAGTTTTGAACATCTTAGGAATTTAATTGAAATTTAATTTTAATTAGAATTACAATTAATTATAATTAAACATCAATTATGCCTAAGTAAGATCTAATATCTCATATTAGTCCTTATTTATTAAATGTTTTATATTTAATTATAAAGTTTTTTAAACTTTACAATCAAGTCTAATTTGATTTTAAACATCTTTTCTTTCTTCAACCCGTTATTTATGTATGACCCAATAGATACTTTGTAGCGCCCCCTTACCGTGGGGTACACATCGGGACGCCCGTAGGTCGTTCCGATACATATCTTACGATAAGGGTGCACTACCAGCAAACCCTACTATAATCCACATGGCATCAATAACAACAGTAACACAATCAGAAATTCTGAAACTAAAATTTGCTTTCTCATTTCTTTCCATTGAAACCATAGATACACAAATATGTCATTGACCACTGTCTATACAATACTCAAAAGAAAACTAAAACGAACTCCTAACTAGGTCATCCCCAAAAGTCCCAGCTGACTGACCTTTGTGCCATAACTTCTCTTGCCAACACGATCTACAAGGTAGGAAAAGTCTCTCCCTCTGGAGCTAGGAGTCTACTATCTCTGTCCTGAAAAATATTTGAAATATTGGGTGAGTTTGCGAACTCAGCAAGAAACCATCATCGATGGTTCACTCAACTCATGCATATACAAACAATTTACAGAATATCGCACAGTATCATATCCAGAAATACCACATGAATTATCATTTTACAAATATAAGGCGTTTCGCCTTTCACTCAGTCCATATTCAATCATATGTATATGCAATGCACATGTGACACTTCCCATTTTATTACGGTGTTGTAACCGTGCACCTGAACTGTCCCAAAAATGGGCGCATTGAACTGCCCTAAAAATGGGCACATTGAACGGTGAGCCTGTGGCTCTGAAATACGGTGGGTTCGAAGCCCTGATACGTTGAGCTTTAAGCTCTCGGTGGCTGTTCCGGTCACAACTGTCATTATCTGATCATGCCTTTATGCATGGAATGTATGTCTCAATTCACAGTAGTTACATCACAAATAAATACCACACGTCCCAAATCACATTAGAAACAAATAGTTACAAATTACACCCAAATAACACTTCAATATCAAGTTCCCGATACTTCGAATACCTATGGTCCGAAACCAATCATTCAAACACACATAAGCCCTCCATTCATCTCCGCATGGTATAATTGCAAAAATTTAAACACATAAAGATTGAGGAACCAACTAGATTACTCACCAATTAACTTCTGAGCTAATGCCGGGAAGTCTCAGCCACGTCGGTAGATCGATGCTCCAATTGTGCCTCTAAAACAATCAGAATACACAAACATTACCAATTGCACAATTTACAATACTCAATATGCACAAGCAGCAATTAGAAATGCGTACAATGCATGTTCACGACATTCCCGACACTAAACCCAAATCTTTCCATCACAACCCCTTGTTCTCAAAATAATAGAAATTCATAAACACCATAACTCAATTAATGTAATTTAGAACTCCAAAAGTTGAACTCCAAGACATGGGGACTATCTTAAAAACTAAATCATATTTACTACTCAATTGCCATCCAAACTCGAGAACTTTCGAAATTGATTCAGAACTTCCATTCTTATAAATTTGCAGTTCTTGGTCTCTAAATTGCAATCAATCAAGAACCAATTCATTAGGACTTAAACATCAAAACTTATAAATAAGGAACCAAATCACTCCCGAAGAAAAGGAGTCCTCGCCGCGGCGTATGCGCTAGCGCGCACCGCAGCGTGCCCGCTTACGCTCGTCGCGGCGTGCGTCTTCGCACTCACTGCGACGTGGCGAAAAGAAAATTGCGCTCCGTGGCGTGCGATGAGAACGTCGCGACGTGCAATCCCAGAAACACGCCCGAAACCTAGATTTTCTTCTTCTTTCAAATTTTAATCCCTCTAACTTAGTTCAAAACACTTCAAAACAACTTCAATATACTCTAAAACTCATCCATCAACTTCTAAACCAACAATAATCAATTA
>JANKYF010000225.1:30921942-30933934 GCA_029829435.1 Erythroxylum hondense
ATTTTTAAGCTTATTATAATGAATATTATTAAATTTTATTAATTAATATTTTGAATTGGTTGAAATTTGTCTGTCAGTACTATATTTCATTATGGAATATTGATTAGAATTAGTATGCAAAGGGATGATAGTTAGAATAAAATTGCTTTTGTAAGTCATAATTTTTAGTATTCATTGAAATAATAAAATTGAATGAAAATTGCATACTATTTACACACACACACACACACACACACACATACATATATATACCCATCTTTTTCGTGAGCTTTTTAGTCTAAGAGTGAATTTAAAAAAATTTAGGTTCTTTTATTTCTTTCATGTGTGTAATCATACATAGTTGAACAATTCTAGAACTTTTTTTATTATACATATTTAGATCATATTTGTTAAATTAGAATCATTGAAGTGATAAGGGCATTTAGATTCAACAATTTTAACCAAGTTTCATGAAATTTCTTTTAGTAAATTTCCTTCAATTCAACCTTTTTTATTATCCCAACCATACTGTACCTAAACATATTACAACCCTTATAAAGACCTTTTGATTTTTTTTCTAGTTTATATAAAAGTGGTGGAGATGTGATAATATTGCAAGCCTATGGTAAAGGTTCTATTATGCATTGATCGAGAGTTTTGATACTTTTCACCCTAAACACTTGAGCACATTGAGTAAAATTTTGGTGAGGGTATGCTTATGGTTTCAATGTGATTATTGATGTGATTATTATTAATATGGACTTAAAAAGGTTAATTTTAGGATAATTTGATTCTAATTGTATGTTAATTTGGATTAGTATGATATGATTATTTATAGTATGAATGGAGATGTTGAGATTGATAAGGGATTGATGTTGTAAAATTGATAATTTTGATCATGGTTTTCTTGAGGACAAGTAAAAGCTTAAGTGTGGGGATGTTTGGTAGTTACATAATTAACCTTATGTATATCCCATATTTGATAAAATTTTGCTTAATTTTTTATACTTTTATTGTATATTTGGTACTTAATTTGCTCCAAGTGTGTTTATAGTTTATAATTGCTTCACAGATCAAACAGAGAAGAATTTAGATGAACGGTTATAAATAGTTTATTACATGACTTTGTATCATACTATCCGTCACCCAAGACCCTAAAAATTACTATAAAAGACGTGTTCCGAGCCAAAAGAATGGAACAGACATTAAGAGGTGATTATAAAGGTTAAGGTCATTCAAAAGAGGTGATTTTGATTTAAAAAGTGGAAAAAATGATGAAATTATCAAAAAATCCATTGGAATACAAGATCAAATCTCTACCTTGCAATAATATTTGATAGGAGACAAAAAAGGAGATTTAGAATTATAAACCCATTGTTTTCAATTCATTTTTCTTTCTATTTATGCTTGATTTCGTCTTCTATTATGTGTAACAAAATTCTTTTGGTGCCTAGGTTAGATGAACCCTAGTTTTGTACAATAATATGTTTTTATTCTTTTATTAATGCAATTGTTTGGATTGATATATTATGAGTTAATTACATTTTAATAGCTCTAGAATATTAGTGTATAATTTGATTTCATAACATAGAGATTGAGAAATCCTACGTGTGAATATGTCCACTGTAATTGGAAGGAGTTGATTGCAACCCTAGAAATAGGATAATATAAATCTTCTAGATTAGGGTCAAACATAATAGCGGAATTCATGTTATGGCCAAAAAGTTCTAAAAAGACCTAGGCTATCCTACTCGCAAGTATATGAGATAGTTATAGTTGATAACCCAGGGTCATCTCCCACGGAGGTGAAATTGATCAACTTAAATTAAGTTTTAATTAAAAATAAAAATAAAAGCAATGCATTCCTAAACATTCTATCCTGATTGTTGAGTGAAAGCTTTTAAGGAAAATTATGAACTTAAATTGAAAAATAGATGGAATCAATTGGGAGCAAAGACAAATAGATTAATCAAAGTAGAAATTTTTTTGAGAATTAACTTCACTAATTTAGTCTCCTATGCATAATTAAGGAAAATAATTGGATTGTTGTCTTACTAAAATTAGTAGTTAGGTTCTAAATCGATTCGAATAATGAACCAGTCTAACTTTTGTATTCAACATGTTACTATCCAAATTAATAATGAAAACCCGACTACTAATTACCACTTACGTTAATATATTTCTAATTTTTAACCTAATTGTCCATAGTTTCACAGACAACATATTTGTAACCCAATCATGCATATTCAACTAAATAGCTACATTAATTCTTAAGAAAAGAGATCAACCCATCATATCATACACCTGGTTCACCATACTTAAATACTTCAATCGTATATTATTGTCGACAGAAGTTTGAAAATAACAACCCAGTAACTACTTAAATGAACTATAACAAGATAACAAGCAACAGTCGTTAAGTTAATAAGAGTATGAATCAGTTAATACCAACAAAATAGTAAACTTAGAGAAACAAGCAACAGATAAGGAATAAGATAGGAAACAAAGGGTCGGATAATGAGATATTGGGGGTCTTCTACTCTCTCAACTTTTAGCTTTGGCTCTCGCCTTCTACTTCAGTTGCTCTCCTCTAACTAAATGTTTGTTTAAGATTAACTCCAGCTCTCACTTTAGGCCTCTCTTCCCAGCTCCCACTTCTCTGATGTTGCTCTCTTCTACTTCTTCTTAGACTATCTCTATTTCTCATCTCTGTTTATCTTTTTTTTTCTCTATCTCTCCGCGCCTCCCCTCTGTGTCTCTATATGAGTGAACAAATGAAACAGTGAATGAAAAATCATTTTCTTAGCCATCACCCACTCTTCCTTTTATTAGACTCTCTTAAGGTTTAGGGTTACGTGCCTTAACATCGTGAGTTGCCATATATTAAGCTATAATTAATGTTAAAACTTCTCACAGGTGTGCATGGGGAGTCACGGGTGTGACTCCCTTGTCACCCTTGTGTATTAACCATGCACAGTGGAGCATGCATATGGATAATAAAAAGAATAGGGAAAGGAATATGATACGAAACTGTGGTGGTAGCTGCATCGATGCGGTGTGAAGTATGACAATAAGCATGGCATCCAAAATTGACAAGTGGAGACAGCTGTGAGGAAGACTAACAGAAGAGATTAAAAAGAAGGCCTGTACTTACAAAGCAAATAGATTAAGTCAAGTTCCACTAAAAGAAATAACAAACAACTAAATTGAAAGACAAAACATAATGATATGGGTTGCCTCCCATTTAGTGCTTCTTTAATGTCTTTTAGATGGACACCTCAAATAGTCATCATTGAAGTGGATCGCTTAAACTGATGGATTCTATGGTTTTCTTTTCAATTGCTCCTTCCAAATATGGTTTCACCTGATATCCATTCACCTTCAATGTTTCTTTTGTTTGTGGGTTTTCCAATTCCACTGCTTCATTAGGAAAGACCTTGATTACTTCAAATGGCCCGTTCCACCTTGATTTCAACTTACCTAGAAACAAATGCAACCAAGAATTATATAACAGAACTTTCATTCCAAGTATGAGGAACTTACCTGTAAGACTCTTATCATGAAGGCATTTCGTTCTTTCCTTGTAAAATTTGAAATTCTCATAAACCTTACTCGGAGTTCATCTAGTTCTGAAATTTGTAACAAACACTCCTGTCCTCCATCATCCAGATTTAAGTTCACCATCTTAATTTCCCACATTGCCTTATGTTCAACCTCGATTGGTAGCCTTCCTAAACACAAACCGATAAGGGCTCATTCCTAAGACAATTTTGTAAGTCATGCGATATACCTATAGTGCATCATTTAACATCGTTGACTAATCCTTTCATGATGGACATACAGTCTTCTCCAAAATCCCCATAATCTATTTGTTACTTGTTTCCACTTGTCCAGAAGTTTGTGGATGGCATGGAGTCTCCACCTTATGAGTTATGGCATATTTCTTCATGAGCTTCTCAAAAAGCTTATTACATAAATGACTTCCTCCATCACTTATGAGTGCGAGCAGAATCCCAAACCTGCTAAAAATATTTTCCTTCATAAATTTAATAACAACATTAGTATCATTAGTTCGGGTGAGTATTGCTTCCACCCATTTAGACAAATAATCAACAACAACAATTATATATTCAAATCTATATGATTTAGGAAATGGACCTATAAAATTAATACCCCAAACATCGAATAATTCAACAGTCAATTAGTTAGTTAGGGGCATTTTATTTATTCTACTTACATTTCCAGTTCGTTGGCATTTATCACATTTCAAGTTGAAGAAATCAACATCCTTAAACAAGGTGGGCCAATACAATCCGCTTTGAAGAATTTTAGAAATAGTTTTCTTCCCCCCCAAAATGGCCTCTACAGTGGAGTTCATGACAAAACGTCAAAACACTTACCTGCTCATCCTTTGGAACGAACCTCCAAACGATTTCATCCTTATAGATTCGGTAGAGGTATGGATCCTCCCAAAAGTAGTACCTGCTTAAATAAAAAAATCTTTTCATTTCCTGAGAAGTCATGTTAGGTCTCAAAATGCCACATGCAAGATAATTCACCTAGTTAGCATACTAAGGCACTTTACTCACAACAAATAACAACTCAATAGGAAAGTTATCAGCAATTGCATAATTCTTTTGTTATTCAAAAGTTTCCAAGTTAGGAGCTATTCTAGACAAATGATCTATGACAACATTATCACTCCCTTTTTTAGCTTTTATTTCCACATCAAACTCTTGTAACAACAAAATCGATCTAACTAACCATGGTTTTGCGTGCAATTTGGTCAAAAGATATTTAAGAGATGCATGATCATAATGGATTATGATCTTTGACCCTAACAAATAAGGTCTAAATTTTTCCATTGCAAAAATCACATCTAACAATTCTTTCTCAGTGGTTGTGTAATTTAGTTGTGCATCACTCAAAGTTAAGCTAGCATATTAAATCGCATGTAAAGATTTCTCAACTTTTTGGCCCAAAATAACTCCTACAGTAAAATTTGAAGCATCACATATAATTTCAAAAGGTAAAGATCAATCAGGAGCCACAATAATTAGTGCAGAGATCGATTTTTCTTTAAGAACATTAAAGGCCTTAAGGCATTCCTCATTAAAATCAAAATGGGCATCTTTTGACAGTTGGCATAAAGGATGACTTATCTTAGAAAAATCTTTGATAAACCTCCTATAAAATCTAGCATGTCCTAGAAAACTTCTAATACCCTTGACAGAAGTAGGTGGCGGAAGCTTTTCTATAACTTCAGTTTTAGCCTTATTAACCTCGATTCCCCTTTTTGAAACAATATGACCTAGGATTGTTCCTTGTTTCACCATAAAATGACTCTTTTCTCAACTTAGAGTCAAGTTGCATTTAATACATCTTTCAAGCACACGAGTCAGCTTATTTAGGCAATCATCAAAAGAGGTACCAAAGATTGAGAAATCATCCATAACTACCTCGATTAAGTCCTCGATCATGTATGAGAAAATGGAAAACATGCACCTTTGAAATGTTGCAGGTGCATTACACAGCCCGAATAGCATCCTCCTAAAGGAGAATGTCCCAAATGGACAGGTGAATGTCATCTTTGCTTGGTCCTCGGGAGCAATTAGTATCTGGCAATAACCTAAAAGACCATCAAGAAAATAATAAAACTCTTGTCTAGAAAGTTTATCCAACATTTGATTAATAAAAGGGAGAAGAAAATGGTCCTTTTTTGGTCTTCGCATTCAGTTTCCTATAATCAATACACATTCTCCATCCAGTGTTGGTCATAGTAGGTACTAACTCATTCTTATCATTTAGAACAACAGTAATTCCCATTTTTTTGGAACCACATGCACCCACTCACTATCCATAATTGGATAAATCACTCCTTCATCAAGAAATTTCTAAACTTCCTTCTTCACTACCTCCCACATGTTAGGATTGAGTCTTCTTTAGGTCTCTCTCATTAGTTTATCCCCTTCTTCTAGGATAATCCTATGCATGCACATAGAGGGACTAATCCCCTTATTGTCACTCAAACTCCATCCTATGGCCTTTTTCAATCTTTTCATCGCACTCAGAGTTCTTTCTTCTTGATCAACATCCAAAGTAGATGTAAGAATGGCCGGATATGTTTCCCCTTTACCTAAAAACACATATTTCAAATTTTCAGGTAACTCTTATAGCTCTACTTTTGGTGCGGTTTCATTATTCTCTTCATTAGAGGTTGTCTCTAAGAATTTGCCAAACTATTCTCCCACAATATTGTCTAACAACTGGCAGTACTCGTCAAACTCTTCAACTAAGTCTAACTCCTTTATTTCTTCCTCTTGCAAGGCAAAATCAAAATCCATAGCATTAATCTGATCAATAAGAGAGCACTTCTCATAAATAGCAATAGTAGGGATAGGTTTAACATTGAAGATCGAAAAGCCTAGTGTTTCTCCTAAGACAGTCATAGTCAATTTCCCCTTTTTCATATTAATCAAAGTGTTGGTGGTGGCCATAAAAGGTCTTTCAAGAAGTATGGTGTGCTCCTTCTCTTATTCCTTTATTTCCTCCTTATCTAAATCCATAAAGTCAACGAGTACAATCAATCCTCCAACAATCACCAACACATCTTCCATTATTCCTTTTGAATAGTGG
Source organism: Erythroxylum hondense (assembly GCA_029829435.1). Lineage (NCBI taxonomy): Eukaryota > Viridiplantae > Streptophyta > Magnoliopsida > Malpighiales > Erythroxylaceae > Erythroxylum > Erythroxylum hondense. The sequence goes on from JANKYF010000225.1 coordinate 30,928,558, forward strand.
ATTAACCTATCAGCTAATTGCAAGCACATGTGGTAGGTCTTAATTGTCCTAGATCCAATTTCACATAAATAAAATGAGGCATTAGGTTTATACTTGGTCCTAGGTCAAGCATACCCTTAACCTCCTCACCATTACTTATTGATACCTTCACTACGAAACTCCTTAGATCTTTCAATTTGTGGGGTGGGTAACTGCTGCTGAACGACCGCACTTGCTACTTTAGAAAATATCACCTTTTCGTGTGGTGCAAACTTCCATTTTTTTTGGTGTTGAGTTCCTTGAAGAATTTCACATAAGCTAGAATGTTCCTAATCACATCTAACAATGGTAGATTAATATTAACTTTACAAAGCATGCTATAGAGATCAGAAAATTGCTCATCTTGTTTTGAGTCTTTAAGGCAGCTTGGATATGGAATTGTTAGTCTATAAGGATTGGTTGCCCTATGCAATCTTAGTCCTTCATCACTCTTAGTTACATGCTCGAGTTTTTCACCTCCTTGATCGTGACTTGAAGAGTTGTTTCCATTGCCTCATTTTGCCTATCTTTTCCTTTAACAACATTCTCCTCTTCTTGATTACCTATATCAAACATGTTAGAAGGAAACTGGACATGATTATCAATCACCTTACCACTTCTTACAATCGTAATAGCCTTGGCTTCTACGGGTTGACTGGGTAGCTTTCCTTTTTAATTGCCTTGCAATTGAATAGCGAGTTGCCCCATTTGAGTCTCAACCCTCTTTATAGAACCTTCCAATGAATCAAACCTCTTGTTGTTCATCTCTTAATTATGAGTAGTCGCTTGAATGAACGCATTCAGGCTTTCCTTCAAAGAAGGTTTTCTCGATATGTTCTGACTTGAAGATTACCCTTGGAACCGATTCTGCCTCTAAAAATTCTGATGTGGTCATTAGGGCTACACTAGTGGGTTGCTAGACTTCTAAGAGAAATTGGGGTGATTTCTCCAACCAAGGTTGTAGGTGTTTGAATATGGATCATTCCACACCCTCGGTTGAAAACCATTAAGTGAATTTGCTTCTTGCTCACCTTCAAAAGAATTAAAAGAATATGAACAAAAATTAGCCCTATGACCAAAAGTTCCACATATACCACATACCTCATGACTCGGAGTGTATTAAGATTGTCTTATGGTTAGCTTTTTCACATGCATTGTGAGCTCCACAAATTGCATAACCATTTCTTGATTTGAGCTTACTTCATGAACTCCAGCTCTTCTCCCTCTCACACTCTTTTGTTGAGAATTGGCCCCTAACATTTCAAAGATCTTATATGTTTCTTCCACAGTCTTCTCTCCCACAGCTCCTTTTGTTGCATTGTCCACCATATACTGACATTATTGTGTCAATCCATCATAAAAGAACTTGTTCTACATGTGGAGTGGAAAATGATGGTGTGGACACTGAATGAGCAAGAGTTTGAAACGTTCCTATGCCTTATGGAATGACTCTCCCTCCATCTGAGTGAAGGTAGCTATCCTTGTCTGCAACTCATAAGTTTTTTTTATGGAAATAAAACTTTTCCATAAACTTGTTGTACACCTCTCCCCACGTAGTCAACGAATTGAGTGGAAGGGTCATCAACCATGCCTTGGCCCGATTCTTTAATGTGTATAGGAAGCACCTCATCCTGAGTTGATCTTCATTTAGGCCATCTAATGGGAAAATTTAAAGAGTGGTATAGAATTCTCGAATGAAGTTTAAAGGGTCTTCATTGGGAACCCCATAGAAAGATGACGGCATGTTGTAGTGGATACTCTTCAACTCATAGTTTCTAGTTGGCTCTCCCAGAATAATGCATAAAGTAGCAATATTAATTACCGGTTTGGCATACCCCTTCATTATTGGCTGCCTTTCACCTATCTCTTGATCTTCTAGTTTGAATCCCTCAAGATTGTCTTCTAAGTCCCTTGGAAGTTCTCTTATCCGATGTATGTTGTCAATAAAGGAAGCAAGTTCACCTTCCTGAGTCCTCCTTCCTCGCATAAACCGAATAAAAACAACAGTAAATTAATAAGAAAATTACTAAAATAACTCAATAAAATAACACGAAAAAAATGTATGCATAAATAGACAACACAATCGCTGAAAAAATAAAAATCACGTTAGCAAATAAAAACAATCAAAATTAATTCAAGTTTAAAACACTAAATATCTCCTCAGCAACGACACCAAAAACTAGTTATGCCCAAAAAGTTCTAGAAAGACCTAGGCTATCCTACTCACAAGTATACGAGATAGTTGTACTTGATAACCCAAAGTCGTCTCCTACGGAGGTGAAATTGGTCAACTTAAATTAAGTTTGAATTAAAAATAAAAATAAAAACAAAAACAATGCATTCCTAAACATTTTATCTCGATTGTTGAGTGAAAGCTTTTAAGAAAAATTACGAAATTAAATTGAAAAGTAGATGGAATAAATTGGGAGCAAAGACAAATAGATTAATCGAAGTGGAAAAACTCTTGAGAATTAATTTCACTAATTTAATATCCTATGCATGATTAAGGGAAAATGATTGGATTGTTGTCTTACTAAAATTAATAGTTAGGTTCTAAATCAATTCGAATAATGAACTATTCTAACTTTCATATTCAAGAAGTTGCTATCTAAATTAATAATGAAAACCCCACTACCAATTACTACTTAAGTTAATATATTTTTAGTTCTTAACCTAAGTGTCTATAGTTTCATGATCTGTATTAAACTTCATCTCTCGAATCTCCATTTAACACTAAAATGATGCAAAGTTTGGTCATTTTATTACATCCATTCAGTTCAAAAACCACAACAATAAATAAGACAACGTATCTGTAACCCAATCATGCATATTCAACTAAATAGCTACAATAATTCTCAAGAAAAGAGAATAGCCCATCATATCACACATACGGTTCACCATACTCAAATACTTTAATCCCTTATTATTATTATCAAAAGAAGTTTGAAAATAACAACCCAGTAACTATTTAGATGAACTATGACAAGATAACAAGCAATGGTTGTTAAGCTAATAAGAGTATGAATCAGTTAATACTAATAAAATAGTAAACTTAAAGAAACAAGCAACATATGAGAAATGAGATAAGCAAATAGTTGGTCGAATAATGAGATATTGAGGGTCTTTTGCACTCTTAACTTTCAGCTTTGGCTCTTGCCTTTTGCTTCAGCTATGCTTCTTCAATCGAATGTTTGCTTAGGATCAACTCTAGCTCTCACTTTCGGCCTCTCTTCCCAGCTCCCATTCTATGCTGTTGCTCTCTTCTTCTCCTTCTCAGACTATCTCTGTTTCTCGTCTCTGTTTATCTTCTTTTTCTCTATCTCAGTGTGCCTCCCCTCTATGTCTCTTTGTGAGTGAAGGAATGAATTAGTGAATGAAAAATCATTTTCTCAACCGCCGCCCTTTCTTCCTTTTTCTCTCTTTAGGTTTAGGATTGCATGCTTTAATGTCGTAAGCTGCCACATATTAAAGCCATAATTAATGTTAAAATTTCTGAAGGGCATGCATGGGGAATCACGGGTGTGACATTTCCATGCACAGGTATAACTCCTTTATCACCTATAGCACCTCTTACCTTAGGATACATACCGGGACGCCAGTATATAACCTAAGACAATGGTGCGCTACGTTCAATCACTACATTCACTTACCATGGTGTCATATATTTATTCACCTATAAAGCATCATAAGAAAATCACAATATTTTAAAAACGAACTTTTTCTCATTTTATTTCATAAAAACTGAAGGTCTACAATATGTCTTTCAACATTTCTTACATGAACATCATCATAGACTAATACAAAAGTGCTATATGAAGGAGGAAATACACAAAACCTATCTAAGCTGTCCAAAACCCAGTTGACCAACCTTTGAGCCATGATTTCTCTTCCCAAATCACAAGTCTATATTGCTTGTAGCGCCTCCAATAGCTAGAGTCATCTCTTGGCTCTGAAAAATCAATGTTACAATTTTGGTGAGTTTTGCTAACTCAATAAGGTAACCATCCTCGATGGTTCACTCAATTCATGCATCACATCAATACATATAACATATATTTTACATCTTTGCATTTTTTCATAATTGAACACATATCACATTTTCACTTAAGAGCAAACCAATTTGGCATTTCAAACAGTCAACATACTTATTAAAATGCATATGAAATGCTCATGTAACTCAGTTCTAATTATTACGTTGTTGTGACTGAGTGCCTAAACTGTCCTTATCCATTATGGACACCGAGCTCATTTATAACTATCCCTCATCAGGTGGGAATACAGGTCTCATTTTACATAGTGAGCCTTTGGCTCTTAATCAAGTTTTAAGCTCATTTCGGTGGCTACTTAGGTCACAACTCTCATTATCTAATCATGCATTCATGTATGGAATTCATTTTTCACAATCAATCATATCATAAACATTTAGTTCGTCACATTCACATTCAAGTAGCACTTCAATATCTTAATCAAATATCACAATCATCGGACCTTCATTGTCCGAAATCCAACAATCAAGACATTCATTCAACAATTCAAACATAATATAAAACAAACATTTAATTGAGTGAGACCGTCTAGGTTACTCACAAGTTGCTCCCGAAGCTAATGCCCGGAAGTTCTGGCAACGTCTAGAGGTTGACGTTCTAGTTGCTCCTCTATATCAAATAACATACACATATATCACAATTTGCACAAGTATAAGTGTTTAATAATGTACATGTATGAAATGAATTATGTATAATGCATGTTCATGACAATCCCAGGTACTTATCCATCAATTTCTTCACAAAATCAATCCCATAACAAAACTCACCTAAGTATAACTTATACTTAGGTTTATACCTTAATAAAACCATTAAAATCACAATTCATTTCTCATTGTATCACTTTCATATTTTTCCCAAAAACTAACTTTCTGGTCTACTTAATCATTTCGACAATGAAAATGAAGTAAAATGAAGTAATTTGGCAATACTCTCTTCTAGAAAATTGTTCTCCCATTTCTTAAGTTTCTAATGACACTAAAATCATTTAATTTAGTTCAGAAATTCAAAAGTTATTCTCCCAATATTTTCAGATTGTTCTCATTATGAAATAGTATACTAGATTCAACTTCCATCCATAAATTGAAAGTCTTAGAGCCTGAATTTCCGTTCGACTTCTTCATAGGATTTGTAGACCTATGTCTCTAGTTTACTCAAAATTAAAGAGAATCTCATTTGGATGTCTAGAGAAGAAGTTATGGTTCAAAATAAACAGGACTGTTCAATTTGAAAATTTCTCTCAGGTGTTTAGATCAAAATCAAGTCATGGTTATTATTGGAGAGCACAGTAACTTGATGTGGCAAATAAACATCAG
>JANKYF010000225.1:30977200-30988155 GCA_029829435.1 Erythroxylum hondense
AGTTCGGTTACTTTGTTTGTTTTCGTTTCGATCCGATTCGCTTTTGACTTCGATATATCTTTGTTTCGTTTCTGATACCTTTGTTATCCGATTCTGTGCTCTGTTTCTGCTTCGTATTCATTTCGCTTTGTCTATTGCTTTGATTTTCGATACGAAATTTCGATTCACATTTCCGATTCGATTTGCTTTTGCTTCTTTCGTTTCACGTTCGTTCTCCGTTTTCCGATTGGGATCCGATCTCCGGATCGGTTGCCAACTTTGGCTCAATGGTAAGAGGCGTGTTCATAGAAACAACAAAACCTTGAGGGATCGTGAGTTCGATTCCCAAAGAGGACAATACTGATTAAGGTTGAATGCCGCGATATAACCCGCAAACACACGCCGCGGTATAACCCGCAAACACCTACGGGTGGGATGTGGGGTCCAACATCACCATACCCAATTCAAATAACAAAATCAACTCAGATAATATTAAATCAAAATAAAATCCCAAAGGAGAGTTAGAACAACATCATCATCATTCTACCATTTATCATCATACAATCCATCCTAACTTTATACATGAATAAAATTGAAACGAACAAGAAATAGAAACTTATAATAGATGATAAGGGAAGGCAGCAACGTTGGAAAGTCTCTTGATTCAGGAAGCACGTTGAGAATGCTTCTTCTTCCTCCTTTTTCCTCTTCCTTCTTCTTATTTCTCTCTCTCGGTATTCTATCTTTAGGGTTTAAAGTGTGGTTGAATGAAGACTCCTTTTTTTTGCTCACCTTAATGTTCTCTAAATATTCTTTTATGTTTTTAGGAAACCCTAAGGTCTTTTTGGGGTTGAAAATGTCCAAAAAGTCCCTCAAAACATAAAGTTCATAAAGGACTGTGGGTTTGTCCGACACAGGCCATGATCATAGCCCACATCTGAGCCTTCTGTCATGATTAATGGGCCATTGTTTCAGCTTGAATATCTTCCGAAACTCCTCCGTTCTTTGATACTGACCCTGAAATACTAGTAAACACATCAAAGTACCTCAGAAATATAATATTTAAGCTCAAAAGCTTGTACTAACCTATAAAACACTTAAGACACAAATAATTAACAAACTAACACAATTCTAACCTAAACACATACTAAATGATCGAATTAACGACTAAAAACATATCAAACTATGCCCTAAAACATGATGCAATTTACACTTATCAACCTCACCACATTTAAACATTTGCTTGTCCACTAGCAAACAAAACAACAAACATCACAAAAAGACAAATTACATAATGCAATAATGAGGCAATGACTTCAACTTCATGAAACAAATTTAACTCTAAACACAACCATTCAAGTTGTTCCAAATTATTAACATGCAAAATTCGTGCCTAGGAACTCTAGACTAAATATACATATTAATCAAATAGTAATGTCAAGTTTATTCACCCTTTTTAATTTTACACACACATTAATAACTATTTGGTCAATCAAACTTTGTAACTAAACCTAAGTATGTTTTCATGAAAAGTTCAGCTACTTATAAGTTCGGTAGGTTTTTATTAGAAAACATTCTTTTTTGTTACTTTTTTGTGGACATAGACCTAGTCTGTTTATGCGAAGGCAAACATTGGTGATTAATGTCGATCTATGTATTCAACTAAGTCATGTTTTTAGTAAATTGCTTTTTAGGAATGTCATTATAGCCTTTTGACATGGAGGCACACATTTATGATGCGTGTCGAGCTGATTATGCAACTACATCACATTTTCAATTGGCTACTAGCTTTATTCATAACCCGAAGGCCAGCAGAATAGTTATTTATTTAAACTTTATAAAATCTTTTTTTCTTCTTATTTTAATTCCTACCTTGTTGCTTTAGCTACTCGTTTTCATGAAAAAATACTAGCAAAGTTACTTAGTAGAAACACCTACAATTATGAATGAATGTGAAAACTTATATGGCGATAAACTAACACTAAATCCTAATTAACTTGTATATTTTAGCCAAAGAACCCAGATCACTAATTTTGCGAGCTAATGACTCTTTACAACCTAATAGATTATGTCCAAAATTAAATCAATTTTGTTCCATCTAAGCCATCAATACATTCACACCATTCACATATGCAACCTAAACACACTAACATAACAATACACAAAATTCACACTTAAAGGAAAACACACAACCCTCCCCACACTTGAATGACACATTGTCCTCAGTGTGAGAAGGAGACATACAAAAACTTAAAAGGGGGAAATCAAACATAATATATAAAAAGAAAAAATAACAATAAGAACTAAATGGATTAGAACATGAACTCATGGTGATTGAGGTGGGGATAGTGTCGGAGGTGGCAGCTGTACACCATGAGCTTTGAAATATTGATGAATCCGGCGTATATCTTAGCTTTGACGACATTATGTGCGGGCCATCTCCTTCATCATTCTATAGTTTTTCACAAGTGTGTCTGTAAGTGTTTAGGTGTTGATGGAGACTGTATTGAGCACCTTCTTCCAACCAAGTTCTTCTATTTCTTCTTCCTCTTTGGACTTCTCACTAGTCGATTTCTCTTTTGGTTGCTAAGGTGACGCTGTGCTAGAACTCGCCTAACTGTCCCTGATCTTCATATGAGATTTTTGGCTAATGTCCGGAATTTCCATGTTATAGGACTTTAGGATTTCAGCACACCACAAGTGATGGCGATTTAGAAAATCAAGGCATTGGATAGTTAGACCACTATAGTCCACACCATAGTACTCAACAATGGTGGAAACCAAGTAGCCCATACCCAAATTGTTGCTCCTCTTATGTAGAGTCGCAAGAATAACATTCAAAACATGTGTGAAGGTGCACACTAAGATGTTATGATCTATGAACCATAACATAAAGAGGTTCCTTCATTGAGCACTTGTTAGTTTCTGATTTGTCAAATACCATTTTACACATGAATTTATATAACAACAAGTGCCTATGTCTTCGTATAATGTTGTTGTGGGCATTCTTGGCATCGAACTGCTCCAGCCCAGTGAGCTCGTTCCAATAGCGGGAAGCACAAAATTCATCGTGTTATTCGATAATGGAAGATTAAGGGAAACCACAAATATCACACATAATTTCAAGGTTCAACACATAAGGTTGTCCCTACAACCTAAACCACATTTCCATAGGGTTACTAGTTTTGAACTAAAGGGAAGTAAAGAATTCATGGGTGAGCTCCTAGTACATAGGATATTGGAAGTTTATAAACTTGCTTTACTGAATTCTTTCTGCTATATTTTCGACCTTATCTCACAATTCTAGCCTATCTAGCGTAGCAAAATCGAAATGTTTTGGGACTACTATTTGTTTAACATTAATGATTGGAATCAAACACATTCCTCCTCTGAGTATATTAGGAAGGGTGCTCCAAAATTTGCCGCTCTGTTCTTTTTCCCACGGCCCGAGACTTGATTTCTTCCAGATGATTGGTTACGCTTCGCTTACTGCTTAATACGTGACATAATGAACTGCTTAATACGAGACATAATGAACTACAAATAGGCAGAAGCTGGAAGAGGGTAGAAGTTTAAAGGTTGGTTAGAAAGAAGGGAGTGCACTTGAAGGTTCTAAATTTAAAGAGACAAATTTAAAATAAAAGTGAAAGAAAAAAAAGGTTAGAAATGAATATATATGTGAAGGAATGGTAACATGGAAAAAAATTAAGCTGAAAGTCGAATGGAACATATTTACCCTGTCACAGACGACGATTATAGCCCTCACTGATGTTCGCCGTGATCATGGTCGTGGCCTTTCCTACACTTAACTGACTTTTTGTATCTTATCCTCATTTTGCCTCCAAAATCCTTCCTTACACATTATTTTCACCATGTACCTGTTGACTCACCTTCATAGCTTCCCTAATCTATATAATCCTCCATCTTTTTGGGATATTTATTAAATTTAAAATACTCCAACAACGAAATTCAAAACTACCTAACACCAAATGTGCTAATTTATGGTCATTAGTTTGACCTTGCATGGTTGGAAACTCAACCAAGATCAATTATGAGTGGCTTGCTTGCACCTTTTTCATTCAACATCAGTTTTTCTATAAGTAAGCTACAAATTGCAAAATGATCGAAAGGACAATATTGATAAAATTATGAAAACCAATTAAGCTCAGTAATATCCTTTTTCTGAGCAAACTGTTAACAAAATAGGGAATAAGAAACTCCCTAAATCTTTTATGGAATCCAGTAGTTTGCCAGGTAATAGGGTAAGTTGTTCTCTCCTTGGTTCTTCCTCATTCACCCTCATCTCCTCTTCTTCTTTAGCTTCTTGAATAGAGACTTCCATAGCTTCTGCAAACTTGATGTTTGTTGTCAACTATTCTTTTTCCTCTCATTCCTTCAAATATTTGAGCAAAACAACTTTTCTGAATGAGTCACCCTCCTCCAGATTCTTTAATGCGTCATTCGTGTTGAATGTCACTTGGTCATCATTAATTCGAATGATGAGTTTCTCTTTGTGGACAGCAACCTAAGTTTTTCGATGTTTAAGCATCGTATACCAAGATCTAAGAAATAATAGGGAGGGTTGTCATTATTTTCTTCATCCCCTTTCCTCATCTCTTGGTCTTCTACAAGATAAGGTTCAACTTGATTTCCCACTGGTTTTTCTTGCTCTCTCTCATTTCTAAGTATGATAGAGTCATATTTCTCTTGTTGATATAATTCAATATTGCTTAAAGAGTCTTCCACATTTCTCTTAAAAAATTCACAAGAAAACTGTCTCATTTAAATCTTCAGGTTATGAATAGAAGAGGCATGATTTTCCCTTACTTGATCAAATTTCTCTTTTAGTCTCTTCTAGGTCTCTTCTACGCTTTAAGATCATCCATCCCAAACTTAATCAAATCAGCATAAACAACATAACAATACGAACAGAAATTTCATGTTAATATGACAAAATGGCTTAACCATGACTTGCGATTGACATCCCCATAGAATCGGCTCAGAAGCTTAGCCCTCCATCTCCATCCTCAAGCTCTCGCCGTCAACTTTATCCTCCATTGCCATAATCAGAGCTAAAAAATGATGAAAGAATGAAGAATGAAGAGAAACAATGCTTGCGATTCTCTCTTCCCCTGAATGGCCTCTCCTTTTTTGTGCCATCACACTTTTTCCTTATATAGTAAAAAAACTAGGTTTAAAAATCAGCACAACTTACTATAAAAAGGGATAGTTGGTCTTCTCACCCTGTGAGTGACCTCTCAAGGGCATGGGAAGGCCTCACAGGACTGTGACTTGCTTCTTACGGGTGTGAGAAGCATTCCACCCCTTTAAATCCACTTTCGTTTCTTTATTCCAAATACATCCATCCACCTTTGTCTTCTTATACATTAAACGTTGGTGGATTAAGAGGACAACTGGCTAAAGTATGAGAAACTGTGAGAGGCATTTGGTCCCTTTGCATGGGAGATTCTACGTGGATGTATGGATGTTGGTGTGAGAGGTAACTGGTTAGGTATAAGCATGAGACTTGACTCACGGCTATGACAATTTCCAATAGGCTGTGAGTGATTTTCACTTGAAATTCTTTTTCACTTCTTTCAATCTTTTTCTTTTTTGACTCCATGGATCAATATATTATGGACATTGAGAAGATGGCTTCAATGAACATGCTTTCAGGTCACTTTAGCTCCTTTACTTCTGAAATGTAACTGTAATCAAATATGAGTTAAAATGATTATTCTAAGCATTTCTAAGGCATTAATCACTAAGTATAACATATCACATGAATCAAAATTTAAACACATATCAATCAATTTATGAGGCGTGGGAGAGATATAAAGATTTAAAAAGGAGGTTTCCACACCACATCCTACCAAAAGAATTTCTTTTGTAAACATTCTACATTGGATTCAATCCACCCACAAAAGGTACCATAAAAGTAACATCAAGTGGATCACTGATGCCAAAGACTGTTGATGAAGTGGATGAGTTAAAGAAATGGCTAGTAACTACTATCTATGGATGAAAGATAGGAGTAAACAAACCACAACCCTCCGTGAGAAAAAAGGAGATTTAGTTGTTGACCTAATTATAGAAATGCAAGCTAAGATTGACAATTTAACTTGACAGCTGAACAACATGAAAGCTTCTTCTTCAATCCTTGTTAAGGCCATTCAATTAAGATGTGACCTATGTGGCCAAGACAACTATGATACTATTAACTTCTTCCTAATGCAAGGTAATGAAATGAAGCAAGTTAAGTACATAGGAGACAGTTTGGTCGTGGTGGAGGGAACAATCCCTATTCGAACAAGTATAATCCTAGGTGGAAGAATCATCTAAACTTTTTGTAGTCAAACAATGCTGGAGGCCAATTTTGACCTCAACGGCCACCTAGTTTTCTACGAGAGAAACATAATTCCATGGATGTGAAATTGGAAAAAAATTGTGGATAAGTTAGAAGCATGGATGATGCCTATAAAATATTAGAAGAAAATTTTAATAAGTGACAAAGAATCATGCATCCTCCATCCTCAACTTGGAATTCTAAATGGGTTAGTTGGCAGATGCATTGTCTGCACGAAATGCAGGGAGACTTTCGGGTAACACAAAAACAAACCCAAAGGAAATGATCATGGTTATCACCTCAACCACTGAGGAGAAGCTCAACCAAGTTGGCGAAGATAGGGAGAAGCAAAAGAAAAGGGCTAACAAAAATGTCCTGCTAAATGAACATAACCTGAAGGACATCACTGAGTGTCGACTTGCAATTCTATACCCCATTTTAGCACATTAGAAGCCAAAAGAAATAGAGTTGTAGGAATTCCTTGAGGTAATAAAGCAACTAAAAATGCTACTCACTCTTATGGAATCCATATAAGAGAGACTAATTAACAGAAAGGAGTTGGAAAAGTTAGCAAGTGAAATAGGAAGCATGAAGAACTATAATGAAATGACAACATTACTAAGGAAACAAATTGATAAAGAGGATTTTTACATTCCTTACACCATAGGTAATGCCAAAGTGGATAAGGTTTTTGTAGACTTAGGAGCTGGAATAAGTATTAGGCCTTACACTTTATACCAAAAGATGAAGCTAGGAGAAATAACACCAACCATGATGAGTGTGCAGATGGCTAATCTATCAATTCACCGTTCGATAGGTATAATCAAGAATGTTCTTGTTAAGGTGGAAAATTTTACCTTTCCCATGGAATTCACCATTTTGGACATATAGGAAGACTTGGAGATACCAATTATTCTTGGACAACCATTTTTAGCCACAACCCAATCCATTATACATGTTGATGAAGGCAAGTTGATTTTAAGGGTGGGGAATGAGAAGGTGTCATTTAACGTGTCCAATAATAAAATAATTTCTCACAATTATGTAGACATATTTAAGAGAACCAAGTCTGATGGAGAGGTTGAATATAGTGATGATCACAAGGGTCCACTTGGGAAGCCACAATGTTGAAGGAATAAGAGGAAAAAGAAGACTAAGAAAAAGAGCTGGAAATCACAGTTTGGTAGCTCATTTACAATTCATGAGACCTATGATCATGCTACCATTACACGACTCATTCAAACCACCATGAGCAAAAGAAGTATGTCGAGTTATTGAAGGTAAAAGAAGCATTGCATCGGAGGCAATCCATCTTTTTTTTGTATCATTTTGTTATGTCATCTTATGTAGTAAGTAGGTTTTACATCCTACTTTTTTTATTTGTGTGTGTTTCGAGGCCAAGAATATCTTACGAGAATTGAGGATTAGTTGGCATAGGAATATGGTGGAAGGCAAGTACAAGGAGGTAATAATGTGACTATAATGTATGGAAGGATTTTAAGATGAAACGAGGAAAAGAAGCAAAATTAGAAAATATGTAGGAATTTTTAGAGGGTCACAATCGTGGCCTACGGCGGGGTTATGATTTAGGGTTTAATGATTATAACTTGAGAGAGGGTAATCTACCAAAAGTCTAGGATCGATACTGTATTAACTCAAAAGTTGTCATGTTAGCATTTAGTGATAGGATGAATCCCTGTTCTCATATTTGACTAATCTTCCTTGTGTGATGTTTATTCTTAATTTAGTGGTATTCAATTTGATTATCTTTGTGTTAGCTTCACGTGTTTACTTTTCTGTGCAGTTTTTATTTTCTTTTTAATAACTCTTTAGACCTTAGATAATTATAATTAGATTAGTTCAACAACTCCTCGAGAGATCGAAACCTCCCATACTACACCCATGACCTGTGCACTACTAGTATTTTGAGGGTTTTAAATAGATTAAAACTTAGGGATACATAATTTTCAATCTTTTTCTTCCAATTTTACCCCTCTTTTTTCCCTTCCTACCCTATATATTTACACTCACCCTTATTTTTCTAACACCTTTCACTTTCTCACTCTCTCTCTAAACCTAAGAAGTCAACTCTTTTCACTTCTTTCTACCTATCTTCAAACCTTCAACTCTATCTAGAATTTTCACAGCTTTCAATCCATTGGCACTATGCATCAAGTAGAAAGTTAAGTGAACTCAACCTAAAGGCAAATTCTAAGTATCGGGCCATAGATAACGAAACAGGGTAGCAAAAAATAGTAAAGGAAGACTTGGAGATACCAATTATCCTTGGACGACCATTTTTAGCCATCGTCCAATCTATTATAGATGTTGATGAAGGAAAGTTGACTATAAGGGTGGGGAATGAGAAGGTTTCCTTTAACGTGTCCAATGATAAAAGAAGTTCTCACAACTCCGTAGACATAATTAAGAGATCCAAGTCTTGTGGTGAGGTTGAGTGTAGTGATGATCACAAGGATCCACCTGGGAAGCCACAATCTCGAAGGAATAAGAGGAAAAAGAAGACTAGGAAAAAGGGAGGTGGAAATCATAGTTTGGTAGCTCATTTGCAATTTATGAGACCTATGATCGCGCTACCATTACACGAATCATTCAAACCACTATGAGCAAAAGAAGTACATCTAGCTACTGAAGGTAAAAGAAGCATTGCATAGGAGGCAACCCATGGTTTTTTTTTTATCATCTTGTTATATCATCTTTTGTAGTAAGTAGGTTTTGCATCCTATTTTTTCTTTGTGTGTGTTTCGAGGCTAGGAATATCTTGGGAGAATTGAGGATTAGTTGGAATGGGAATATGGTGGAAGGCAAGCATTGGAAGGTAATAATGTAATTATAAAGTGTGGAACGATTTCAGGGTGAAATGTGGAAAAGAAGAGAAAAATCAAAAAATATGTAGGAATTATTGTAGGGCCAAGATCGTGACCTGCATCAGGCTTATGGTTTAGGGTTTAATAATTATAACTCAAGAGAGAGTAATCCACTCTTTGAAAGCCTAGGACTGATACCATATTAACTCAAAAGCAGTCATGTTAGCATTTGATGATATGATAAATTCGTTTTCTCATATTCGACTAATCTTCCTTATGTGATTTCTAATATTAATTTAGTGGTTTTTAATTTGATTCTCTTTGTGTGTTAATTTTACATTTTTATTCCAATCAATCATCTTCACATGTTTACTTTTCTGTGCAGTTTTTATTCTCTTTTTAATAATTCTTTAGGCCTTAGATAAATAGAATTGGATTAGTTTAATGACTCCTTGAGATATCGACACCTCACATACAACACCTACGACCTATGTGCTTGTAGTATTTTAAGGGTTTTTAATAGATTAAAACTTAGGGGTTTGTAATCTTCAATCTTTCTCTTCCAATTTTACCCTTTTTTTTACCCTTCCTACCTTGTGTATTTACACTCACTCTTATTTTTCTTACACCTTTCACTTTCTCACTCTCTCTCTAAACCTAAGAAGTCGACTCCTTTCACTTCTCTCTTCCTATCTTCAAACCTTCAACTCTCTCCAAAATTTTCACAACTCTCAATCCAATAGGACTGCGCATTAAGCAGATAGTTAAGTCAACCTAACCTAAAGAAAAAGTTCAAGTATTAGGCCGCGAACAACAAAATAGGGTAGCAAATTACGACACACCTTAGTTTAAAGAGCATCATTGTGCCTAAATACTTAGATTTTGATATGTTAGAAACAACTAGATTAAGAGAACGGATTGAGGCTTTAGGTAGAAGAATTTAGTGGGAAAAATTAATGCAGTTCAATTATCCTATTTACGAGGAACTAACCCTAGAATTCTTCACCTCCCTCTAATTTGGGCCAATCAACCCTAAGGACCTATGGTTTCAGTTGTGGGGTCATCCTTATGGGTTATATTAGGTCAATCAAATAAGTAGCATTGTTAGTGCCTTTTCATCAATATGATTAGTTAAAGAAATAAGGTAGGCAATAAAATAAAAGTGTGTGTTTTGTTAATTAATAACTATTCTGTTGGTCCTTTTTGAAACAAATCGGATTATAAATAGAGATAGTAGCGAGTTAAAAATGTGTTGTAGCTAAGTAATCGGTGGACATTCAGCACAAATGTTTACATTTATGTCAAAAGGCTATAATGACATTTCAACCAAGTTGTTTAATAAAAACATGGCCTAGTTGAGTAACCAGGGGACATTCATCACAAATATTTTCCTTTATGTCAAAATGCTAGATTCATATCAAGGTAGGCAATAAAAAAATTGTGTTTGTTAATTTTAAGTAAAGAACTATTTCACTGGCCTCCAAGTTATGAATAAAGCTAGTAGCCAGTTAAAAACGTAATGTAGCTGAGTAACCAGATCGACATGCATCACAAATGTGTACCTCTGCGTCAAAAGGCTATAATGATATTCTAACTAAGCAGCTTAATAAAAACATAACTTAGTCTAGTAACCGGATCGAAATTCATTACCAATGTTTGCCTCCGAGTAAAAGACTAGATCTATGTCCACAAAAATTAAATAAAAAGCAAAAAATATTTTCTAATAAAACCTACCATAACTTTTAATATATTGACTTTTTATGAAAGCGTACTTAGGAGTAGTTATAAAGTTTGAATGACCGAAC
>JANKYF010000225.1:31007830-31022730 GCA_029829435.1 Erythroxylum hondense
AGGAAGATAGGAACTATGACTGATCAGATGTAGTTGAAGGTGATGAGACAAATGAGTTGAGATTTGAGAATTTAATGAAATCATTTTGGTAGCTAAATGGTTAAGCTCAAGACATTCCAAGTTTGCGAAATGCAAAATTTCAAGTCTTCCATAGGGGAAAATTTCGTGTTCTGACTTTAGGGCAAAATCTGGATTGATTTAGGACGAATTTGACAAGTTGTCTTCATGGAAGTTATAGTTTGTCTATCTAGCTTTCCAATGCTATAAAGTATGAAATTTTTGGATATCGAAGTCAAAAGTTATGGTCCTTATAAGTGGAGATGCTCAGGAGTATAGGATGTATAGTTTGGTGATGACGTACTGGTGATGACATGTCATCTGGTAAGGACACATCGTTTGGTGAGGACGTATCGTCTGGTGATGACGTATCGTCTGGTAATGACATGTCATCTAGTGAGGACGTATTGTCTAGTAAGGATGTGTCATCTGGTGAGGATGTATCATCTAGTGAGGACATATCATCTGATGAGGACGTCATATCGTCTGGTGCACTGTTCATCTGATCCTATCGTCTGGTCCACTTACAGACGATCGAATTTGTCTTCGAGATCTTCATGAAAGTTGTAGATATTGAAGTCCTCTTTCGAACCCTTCAAGAATGACCTTGATTTGATATCCCAAGAGCAAATTATGCCATTTGTCCTTAAATAGGTTCAATATGGTTGAGGACAGAACCTTGTTTGATTTCCTTCAGCCATAACCTTGTTATCCGACCTCCAAATGAGATGAATCTTATGTCTAAACAAACTAAAGATATAGAGCTACAAATTATCTGAAGGAATAGAATTTTAACCCAGTCCCTAAAACTTACAATTTCTGGATGGAAATTGTTATCTGACCAATCTTTGTTATCTGACCTCTAAATGAAGCGACCCTTGAGACAATAGATTCCTCATATATTGTGCTATCTCTCCACAAAAATTGGCAGCATTCTGAATTGATTGGAAAAAGGTTTCATTAAAGGAAAGTAAAGGACTGTGTTGGAATAATATGAACTGATGTTATTTTACTAAACATGCTTTGGCATTTTGAATATATCTAGATCTGTAGGGTTCCAACTGAGATGATTTTTGATGTGGAGTAAACTAGAGACGTAGGTTTACAAATTATATGAAGAGGTCGAATTCTAATGCAGCCTCTAAGATGTTCAATATCTGGATGGAAGTTGAGCATAGAATATTTGCTTCAGTTTTAAGAATGATTGAGAAAATAAGGCCCGACACTTACGATATCAGAGAATGAAGATGAACCTAGGATGACTAATAAGGGTTAATTGGAATAACCATACATGGTAACAAGTACAAGAACACGTTTTATGACTCCAAATGTTAGGCTCTGGAAACGAGGCCCAATAATTATGGTATCAGAGCAAGAGTTGGGTTCTGAAACCGGTGCTCAACAAACACTGGTCTGTGGGTAAGGCTTTGGTGAAAATATCTGCAATTTGATCATTGGTAGGGATATATTGCACGGTAAGCTTGCCTTGATTGCATTGTTCACGCACAAAATGATAATCACATTCGATGTGCTTTGTCCCGGCCATGAAGACAGGATTGAGAGATAAAAACGCAGCCCCAAGATTATCACACCAAATGACAACTGGTTGATCCACTGTGTGACCAATCTCCCTATGTAAGGATTGCAACCAAATAACTTCAGCTGCAGCATTTGCAATAGATCGATACTCTGCCTCTGTAGAGGATCGAGCCACTATCTGTTGCTTTTTGGAGCTCTAGGAGATTAAGTTGTGGCCCAAGTAAACCGCTTAACCACCGATGGAATGACGGTCTGTTGTATGACCAGCCCAGTCTGCATCAACGTACACTTGAAGACGCATAGTTGAACTAGGAACAAACAAAAGACCTTGGCTTATTATTTCTTTGGCATGCCTAAGAACTCTCTTACATGCTTACCAATGGACATCCGTAGGGGCAGACATTTATTGACTAAGTTTATTGACAACATAGGCTAAGTCAGGCCTTGTGAGACAAGCATACTGTAAAGCCCCTATACATCGCTTGTAAATGTAAGGGTCTGGTAGAGAGCCTCCGATAGAATGATCAAGCTGATGAGTAGGAGAGATGGGCGTTTTGACTGCCTTCACCCCATCCATGTGCATAAACTTCAAAAGATTAGTAAGGCACTTGGTTTGACTCAACAACAAACCATTACCTCGAGGACTGACCTCAACGCCCAAGAAATATTCGAGGGCCCCCAAGTCGTAAAGGTCAAATTCGTCAAATAAGCATCTGACAATATGATGAATGAGAGATTGACTGCTTCCTATTAATCATCGACACAGAGTAAAAAATAAAGGACTTGAGAGTTTTCCTTCATAATAAACAAGGAAGCATCTGTGTGTGAAGACTGAAAACCAAGACGGAGTAAGAAAGAACTTAATCTGTTGTACCAAGCTCTTGGGGATTGCTTGAGACCATACAATGATCTTCTTAGGCGACACACATAATCAGGGCATCTAGGATCAATAAATCCCTGAGGTTGAACCATATAAACTTCTTCCTCTAAATAGCCATTTAAGAAAGCATTGGAAATGTCAAGTTGTCGCATATGCCAGTGATTTGAAACTGCCAAGGAAAGAAGAAGGCTGATAGTGGTAGATTTTATCACAGGAGAGAACGTGGCTGAGTAGTCGACCCCCTCCTGTTGAGTATAACCCTTAGCGACTAAACGAGCTTTGAATCTTTCAATACTACCATCAGCATGATGTTTAACCTTGTAAACCCACTTGTTACCAACTATGTTAACTCCAATGGGTTTAGGCACAAGATCCCACATGTGATGTTTGATAAGAGCTGCCACTTCACTGGTCATGGCCTGTCTCCACACTCTATGCTTCGAAGCTTGCGTATAGCAAGTGGGCTCTAAAGCAGTGGGCACATTAGATGCATTAGAAATATTTACTGCATATAAGACCTTTTTCTTTGGATGAGGACGAAGAATCATGGGATGTTGATGTTGTCTACTGATATGTAAATTCAGATTTGGTGATTGAGGATCTTCATGAGGCTTGAGGCTTACAAGAGATTCAACGTTACTTGAGTCTGAACAAGTAACTGGAGCTGATGAGGGGGCTGGCTGGATTGGAGTTTGTGAGGGAGACGTCATCGCTATGACTGTTGGTTGTGAAGCAAGAGGAAGAGATGAGACAGAAGCTGGCGAGGACATGACTGAAGGAGATAGATGCAGCGTGAGCCATGGTGAGACCTCAGTATCTGCGGCTGGTGGAAGTCCCAATATGGAATTTCGTGAAAGAGATGCTTCATAGTATAAGAATCTTTTTTCATCGATTTTATAATGCCTGCAAATATATGTGCGGTGACTTTGAGGATCAAAACAAATAATACCTGCATGATCAGTAGCATTTCCAAGATAAACACAAGGTGTACTGCGAAAAGAAAATTTGTTGGCATTATATGATCTGAGGAGTGGGTAAGTGGTGCACCCAAACACCTTGAGAGCATTATAATCTGGAGGTTGAGCAAGTAGCTTTTCATGAGGAGAAATATTGTTAAGAACAGGAGATGGCAGTCAATTCACAATATAAACCACAACAACAAAGGCATAATTCCAGAACTTTAACGGGACCTTGGAATGAGCTAGCATAGATAACCTCGTATCAACAATATGCTGAATTTTCCTTTCCACAGTTCCATTTTGCTCATGTGTGTGAGCACATACAACTGTATGTACGATCCCTGAGTTTTTAAGAAATGTATTAACATTCCGAAATTCACCTCCCCAATCAGATTGAAAATACTTGATTTTTGTATGGAATTGCCTTTCAACCATTGCCACGAACTGACAGATTATGGAATACACATCACTTTTGAGCTTAATTGGATAAGGCCAAGTAAATCTAGAAAAGTCATCAACCAAAATCAAAAAATATCTTTCACCAGAAACAGAATTCATTGGGGCAGAGCCCCATACATCCCCATGGACCAATTCAAATTTATTGAGTGTAACGGTTCTAGTTAATGGCAAGTGAGTGAGTTTACCAAGGCAGCAGGATTCACAAGTTTGTACTGGAGTGGCTTTTATTGAACAAGGTAAATTAAAAGTGTTGATAATCTTTGAAACAACTCCAAATTGAGCGTGTCCGAGCCGATCATGCCAGTCCTTCAAGCTAAGCTTTTCAGCCATAAAAACTTGAGGTCTCTTTTGTAGATTTTGTAACTGTGCACCTGAGACCTTGTACACACCATCCTCAGCAGGTCCCTTTAAGAGAAGCCTCTTTGTGATCTGATCTTTCACAACAAAGTGTGAGTCATAAAACTTAAAATAGCACTTGTTATCTTTAGCTATTTTATTGACCGACATTAGTTGTTTTTGAATTGAAGGCACATGAAGAATTTCATTCAAAACTAAAGGCTTATGTTGTGTTAAGAGAGCAAACTTTCCAACATGTTCGATAGAGATACCTGAGCCATTGCCAATGATAACATTATCTGATCCCTTATATTCTTCTGAGATTCCTAAACTGGCCAAGTCTGGTGTCATGTGATGACTGGCTGCCGAATCTGGGTACCAATCAGTGCTTTTGCTAAATGAACTACAAAGAGCAACATTAGCAGTTGGTGGCTCATAGTTTCTGTCAAATCGTTTTCTGCAGGTATTAGCTTGATGATTATTCAAGTTGCAAATTTGACAAGGGTTAACGAACCATCTCTTAGATCTGCCATTGTTGAAGCTTCCCTTGTTGTTGTGCCTATAGTTATTATTCTTGCCATAATTGTTGTTTTTGGAGTAGGACGATTAATGTCGTGCCATATTAGCAACCATAGAGACTGGTTTTCTTGAACTCTGCAATAAAATCTCATGTGAAATAAGCATTCCAGATAATTCAGAAAAACTCACTTCATCTTTTCTCGATGAAATTCCAACAATAATAGGGTGATAATCCGATGGTAGCAATCTGAAAATGTTTGCATTGAATTCAGCATTTCCGATTGGCATTCCAGCTTGGGCAAGTTGATCTTTGATATTCTTGGCCTCTTTTAGAAATTGTGACATTGATTTGTCTTCCGAAGACAAGTTCTGCAATTCCATGTGAAGTTGGACTTGCCTAGCGCTAGATTGAGCGCCAAAAGCTTCTTTGAGAGCTTCCCAGACTTCATGGGCTGATTCCTGACCGACTACATAAGGAAAGACCTCCTCTGTAAGGGAGGAAAGTATCCACCCAACTAATAGTTGATCTTGATAATGATTGTTGCTGTTGGGGTAGCTGTTCCGTTGATATGGGAAGTGAGATCATAACCTTTCAAGATTAGGTTAAATTGGGTTTTCCATATCAGATAATTGGTAGGCTTTAGTTTAATGGCAAAGCTAAATTGTGCATGTGGCAAGGTGGAAGGACTGGTTGGTATAGGCGAAGAAGATGACGGGGAAGAGATTTTGGAGGATTGGGTTTTTGACGACATAACTGATTCAGGCTCTGATACCATAACAAAAGAACGGTTAAATGGAGAATCAGGCTCATCTTTATACTGATAGTTTACAGAATATATATACACAACGTCTATCTCTAATTTAGCAAAGGAATCGTTAATTACAAAGTACTTGATAGCTGTATAAGGAAGTAAATGATTCGTGTGCTGCAATCAGGGGATTCAGTAGGTGACATGCTAAGATCAAGGGATCCAGTTGACTAATACCTGTCATATAATTAGAGCAGCCGGAATCAACGATCCAATCATCTTTATAGTTGATTTGATTTTCTCCTATATCTGTGAATGTTATCTCCACCTTTGATATTGCACCACTTTTCTCGCTTATTTCTTTAGGATTTTCCATTACTACAAATGATGCATGGAAATCCCATTATTCTTCACTATCCTGCTACGTTGACATGGTAGCATTTCCTTCCATGCGTTTTGGCCTCCAGCAGTTTCGAGCGAAATGACCCTTCCTTCCGCAATTATAGCACCTGTCTTCTTTCTGAGTATTTTGTTTATTGTTACGACTTGTATCTTGGCCTTGACAAGCTCCCCCTTGCTTGAAGCTCCATCTTCGTTGGCGGCCTCGCCAAGCTCCTTGATCTCTTGAGGTTTCCTCCATCACATTGCTTCTCGTGACTTTGCCTTTTCCTCCTTTATTGGTGAAAAGGGTTTTATCTTCTTCTTTAATAAAAACTTTAGTCATTTCTTCTTGATTGGCTAAGATATTTTCTAACTTTGTTAAGGTTGGTTCCTTTGTTCAACCTCGAGTAGCCGTAACAATACCAAGAAATTCTAGGCATAACCCATGTACAATAATTCTCCTCAATCTTGTTTCAGTTATAGCATTAGGAGGATCTAACTTAGAAATTTCTTGGCATAAAGATTTAACTTTAGTGAAATATTCACTTACAGTCATGTTGCGCTGCGAGATCGACAATAACTCATTCTCTAAGTGCTAGAACCTGGCGTCGTTGGTGCGTGCATACAACTGGACGAGAGTGTCCCATGCATCTTTTGGTGTCTTTGCGTCTTTTATTTGCTGAAGTATGTCGTCTTCTACCGTCACCGACAACACGTACATGGCTTTACCTGCCCTAATTTTCCACTTCTTTAATTCTTCTTCTATTGTTGGAGATTGAGTCTCATTTCCTCCAACAATACTCCATAAATCTTATCCTAGCAGATAAAACTGCATACGAGTGCTCCATGTATTATAATTGTTATTGTTTAATTTTTCTATACCACTAACAGTAGTGTTGATGTCTGTCATAATTACTCGATCCCTGATTGAATAATTTCACAATCCTAGATTGTGACTAAATTTCGGTAGAATCTCGACTAAGACACTATCCCTGATCGTAAAAAAAATAGACAATGGAGCAACGACTCTAGATGACACAACCTCGCTCTGATACCACTTGTTAAAAAACGATGATAATTTTATTAATAAAAGGACTCAAATACAAAACTTTAGACACCGAAGGTAAACAAAAAATAGAAGGGCGAAGAACGAAACCCAAACGCACTATACTTTAGGACACTTTCTCTTTCTAGAACTCACTTTTCTCCCTCTTTTTGAGTGGTGTTACAAAATGGTGTTAGGATTGCCTATTTATAGGCATCCATCACCAACCTACATGCAAGTTGTTAGAAGACTCTAGCATCGCCAACTTGCCAACTTGCCATCTTGCCAACTTATATCGCCATCTTGTATAAGTTGTAAGAAAATTCTAAATTTGCAAGTTACCCACTCGCAAGATTTTTCCAAATTTTTTTATTAGATATCTAGAGTTTTCTTAGATCTAGAATTTTCTACAAAACTCTAAAATTAGTTGGTGATTTCTAACATTTGACAGGTAGTATCCCTAATGAACTTTGAGGTTCTTGTGAATTAAAGACTTTGAATCTCAGTTGGGATCGACTATAAAGGAAAGTTCCTAAGTTCTTGGACAGCTGCACAACTTTGGAGGTTCTGGACTTGGGAAACAATTAGATCAATGATGCCTTCCCCTGGTTTCTAAAAAGCATATCTAGTTTGTGTGTCCTTCCTTTGGGGATGAACACATTTTTTATTTTTCAGAGACATAGGATGGCAAAAGACAAACACATTTTCTCCGAGGCTTCAGATTGTCTATCTAACTTTCAACAATTTCAGTGGCATATTACCCTATAAATTCTTAACTACTTGGGAGGCAGTGAAATTAAATACGAATGACACTCCTGATCACCTCAATTTCTAGCCCCTTTTTGCTAAATCAGTTGAATTATCAAGATTTAGTAACATTTTGTAAGAAATATATGGCTCATACTTTCTGTAGACCCGTATTAAACTTGGTTTAGAGTTTTTGTTAATTTAATAGTATTTTAAATCTTGATCGTTAGTTTAATACTTGATAGACGTACAAGATTTAACGTCAACAAAGAAGTGTATATAAACTAGTCCTCTCTCTATCCTAAAATATACAAACAAAACAAATATAGAACGTAGGTATTTGCTTATCGGGCTATCTATTAAGTTATCATATAAAAAAAGAGTTAAAAGAGAGAAAATAATTTGTAATCGATAAACTACATCATAACGAATTCTGCTCAAGGTAAGTAATTTATTCACTTCATCTATGTAGTTGTTATTATATTCAAGATCTGAATAGATACAAATGATCTATATATGATTTATATTCATGTATGATTTATGTCTTTGATGTTTGATTATTAAGAACTGAAAAACTTACATGTGGTATCAGAGCCATGAATTTTAAATAGATAATAATTCTTAAATTATTGATTTGATGATTGTTTCAATGATTTTAATGTTTATAAAATTTATAAATTTAGGGTTTTGTATAAAGAATAACTTTTCATATAAACAAATATCTATTGTGACGATGCCAATGCAGATGAGCTCATGTATATGTGTTATTTGTTATGTCTTATGATTTGGAAGTCGTCAATCAGTACGTTGGTGTGCGGTGCGTTGTCCTAAAGAAACCAAGAGAAGTATTGCATGGAATGGATCTAGGGTTTATGTGGACACCCTTTTACAATGAACAATCAGAAATTTGGAAATCATGAGAGAGGGCCACACCCTTAAAGTTGCTTTCTTTGATTTGCTTCATGTACTATGTTTCTTTAACATCTCTTAGTACGATGCATCTGTTATATAGCAAATTAGAATGTTAAAAGAAAAATTGGTGTTGTTTGCTAATACAAAAAGCATAACCATCTATGTGTTTCTTTATTTCTCTAGTTTTGGGGGATTTTTTTTCAATTCTAAAAAATTACTATGTATTGCTTCTTCTTTCTTTCACAACTTCTGGAATTAGATTTTTTAATAGAAAATTATAATTTTGACCTATGGAATTTTGATACGGAATTGTTGTTTTCAATATTTTGTTTTCTTATATTTTGGTCATATTAATAATATTTTGACCTACATTCAAAATTTTGATTTTCATCTTATGATTATGATTATGATTATTAATATATATATATAAATGACAGTATGATTAAAATTAATCTGTTAGTCACCAAAGTAGCCAAATTAATTTTTAAATGTACGATCATATAATTTGTGTGTTTTGTGAAATTCTATTATAAAAAATTTATTAGTTGATAGAAATTAAGAACTTTACTCAAAGGTAAATCAATTTTCTATAACTAATAATTATAAAGGAGAAAATTGATACACTCTTGTCACATATATACAATTATCCAAAGATGCTATATGTATTTGATGAAGCTTATCTAATTTTCTTATAAAGTTTGAATAACATTTTAATAATGATGTGATATATATTGTTGTGTTTACCCAAAGGAAACCTGCAATATATTTAATGTATGTGCTTCCTGTTTAAATCTATTAATTATTAATGAGTGCAATTATTAGCCTTCACTTTCAACCT
Organism: Erythroxylum hondense; assembly: GCA_029829435.1. Lineage (NCBI taxonomy): Eukaryota > Viridiplantae > Streptophyta > Magnoliopsida > Malpighiales > Erythroxylaceae > Erythroxylum > Erythroxylum hondense. The sequence continues at coordinate 31,017,252 of JANKYF010000225.1, forward strand.
TGATCTATCACCTTATTCATTGGTGCGAATTTCTCTAAATGGAGTGAACAAGTCACTTTCCATTTAGGTGCCTTGAATCTTGACTTGACGTTGTTAGAGTATAAGCGTTCTGACCTTAATGATACTAGTACAAAAGCTAAAGAGGCACACAATAAGGCATGAGCATGGTCTAATAGGTTATGTTTGAACTTTATGCGAATGACAGTTGCCAGCAACATTAAGTCTACTCTTCCTAGCACTGAAAATCAGAATGGTAAAGATTTTCTTAAGCTTGTGGAAGATAAGTTTCGTTCCGCCGATAAGACACTTATAGGGACACTTATGGCTGAACTTACGACCATGAAGTTTGATGGGTCAAAGAGTATGCAACAATATGTCCTTGACATGACTAATATCACAACAATACTTAAGACACTAGGTATGGCTGTGGAAGACTCTTTAATGCAGTTTATCATGAACTCACTCCTACTAAATATGGACCATTCCACATTAATTATAATACATTAAATGATAAGTGGAATATTAATGAATTGTTTAGAAAGCGTATTCAGGAGGAATCGAGATTAAAGAAACAAGGAGTTCATTATATTAACGTAGTGGTTTAAGGATATGGAAAGAAACTCAAATCAAAGACCAAGAATTTTAAGAAAAAAGGACTTGCTAAAGTTCCACAGGTTGCTGATGGTGAAAGGAAAAGAGAAAAGTTAGATAAATGCTAGTTCTACTAGAAAGGAGGACATTTTCGAAAAGACTGCTTAAAACGTAAGGCTTTGTTCGAAAAGAAAGGTATACGTTACGTTTCTGTATGCTTTGAATCAAACTTATCCAAAGTTCCATATTATATTTGGTAGTTTGATTCTGATGCCACTACTCATGTTTTCAATAGTATGTAGGGATTCCTTACAATTCAAACTATAAGTCCAACTAGCAACTTTCTATTTATGAGAAACCGAATGAAGGCCCCAATTGAAGTGTAGGGACTTACAGGCTGACATTAGATACTAGGCATCACTTGGATCTAATGAACACTCTTTATATACCTTCAACTTCTAGAAATTTAATTTTTGTTTCTAGACTTGATACTAGTGGATATACCTTTAAGGGTGGACATAGTTGTTTCAATTTGTATAAGAATAGTTTCTTGATTGGTTATGGAATGCTTATGGATGGTATATATAAATTGAAACTTGATGTTTTTTAATCCTTATTTATTGTTAATAATAACATTGGAATGAAACGTAGTTTGGCAAATGAACATTCTGTTACTTGTGGTATAAACGTTTGGGTCATATATCCAAATAAATGTTAGAAAGATTTGTAAAGAATGAGATTAGACCGAATCTATATTTTAATAATCTTGACTTATGTATGGAATGCATTAAGGGCAAGCAAACCAAACGTAGCAAAAAAGAAACCACGAGAAGCAATCAGCTTTTTGAAATAATACACACCGACATTTGCGAACCTTTTGACACTCTGTCCTTTAATGGAGAAAATTATTTCATCACTTTTATAGATGGTTTTTCACGATATGGATACATTTATTTGCTAAATGAAAAATCTCAAGCTGTAAATACCCTTGAGGTGTTTATAAAGGAGGTTGAGAGACAATTAGATAAAAAAGTGAAAATTATAAGATCTGATAGAGGTAGTGAGTATTATGGAAAGTATAATAAATCTAGACAATGTCCTAGTCTGATTGCTATGTTCCCCGAAAGTCATGGCATATGTGCACAATACATTATGCTAGGCACTCCGCAACAAAACGGTGTGGCAAAAAGGCGAAATAGAACATTAATAGATATGGTTAGGAGTATGATGAGTAATTCCTCATCACTTAAAAGTTTGTGGATGTATGCACTTAAAACTGCTTTGTATCTGCTAAACAGGTCATAGTAAGGCAATTCCTAAAACTCCTTTTGAGTTATGAACTAGAAGAAAACCTAGTTTAAGATACCTGCATGTCTGGGGTTGTCCAGCAGACATGCAGGTATCTATAATCTACATGAAAGATAATTGAATTCTTGAATAGTTAGTGGTTAGTTTATTGGTTAACCAAAGAAATTTATAGGATATAAGTTTTACTTTCGAACCATATTTCTAGAATTGTTGAAACAACCAATTTCAAATTTTTAGAGAATGGTGAAGTTAGTGAGAGTGCTGAAAATCAAGGTGTGGATATCAATGAAATAAGTATTGATGTTCCATTACCCATAAATATTCTTAAACCCATAACTACAACAAATGTTGTTCCTACTTTGGAAGTTCAAACTAATCAAGAACAACATTTGGATAATAAAGAAGCACCCCATGAAGAACCTAACTTACCATCAACTCATGAAAATAAACCGGTTGGTATAGCTTTAAATAAGCCTGTAAGGGTTAGAAGTTTGGCTATTTTTGATGATTTTATGGTTTATTTGCAAGAGTCAGATTATGATTGTGGCATTGATAATGATCCTGTTTTGTTTTCACAAGTTACAAGTAGTGATTAAGTCTGAAAGATGGATTGATGTTATGAAAGAAGAGTTGAAATCAATGGCTCAAAACATTGTATGGGATCTTGTACACTTGCTAGAAGGTTCTAAACAAGCTGACTGTAAGCGGGACTTTAAGACCAAACGCGACTCGAATGGTAATATTAAAAGATATAAAGCTAGACTTATTATAAAAGGTTACACTAAGAAAGATGACATTGATTATAAGGAAACTTTTTCACTTGTCTCAAAGAAAGATTCATTAAGAATAATTTTAGCATTAATGGCTCAATTTGATTTAGAGTTACATTAGATGAATGTGAAAACAATCTTTCTGAATGGGGATCTTGAGGAGAAAGTTTACATGGATCAACCTAAAAGTTTTTCCATTGAAGGTAAATAAAGTTTGCTGTGTAAATTGAAAAAGTCAATATATGAACTTAAACAAGCTTCCAGGCAACTCTATATTAACTTTAATAATACATTCAATTCTCTCAATTTTGAGAAAATCACTGTTGATCGGTGTATTTACCGAAAGATCAGTAGGAGTAAGTTTATATTTCTAGTTCTGTATGTTGATGACATTTTTCTTACTGCTAATGATTTGGGTTTGATGCATAAGACTAAAGAATTTCTTTCTAAGAATTTTGAAATAAAAGATATGGGAGAGACATCCTATGTGATTGGAATTTCAATATTCTGTAAGAGATCGGAAGGTTTATTAGGATTGTCCCAAAACGCCTATATAAAGAAAATTCTTGAGAAATTTAACATAAATAAGTGCTCAACAGGTGTAGTCCCTAGTCAAAAGGGAGTCAAGTTTAGTCTTATGCAATGTCCAAAGAATGATGTGGAATGTAAAGAAATGGAAACAATTCCATATGCTTATGTTGTGGGCAGTTTGATGTACCTACAAACCTGTACTAGATTACACGCTCACTTATAGGAGTTCTGATCATTTAGAAATGACTGAATATTCAGATTCAGATTTTTTTCAGATGTGTTGATAGTTGAAAGTCAATTTTTGGCTATTTTTTCCTATTAGATGAAGGAACAATCTCATGGAAAAGTGTTAGATAGTCTGTCATTGCTTCATCCATTATGGAAGTAGAATTTGTATCTTGTTATGATACTACGATTCATGCATTATAACTGCGGAATTTTATTTCAGGGCTTGGGGTTGTCGACACAACAGGCAAATTGCAGAAAATTTATTGTGATAATTCCACAATGGTTTTCTTCTCTAAAAATGACAAATACTCCAGAGGTGCAAAACACATGAAATTAAAGTATTTTGTTATTAAAGATGAGATTCATAAAGAAAGATTGTATATAGAACATATTATGACGAATCTCATGATTGCAACCAAAGATATTCAAAGAACATGTGCTTTGGATAGGTCTTAGCTCAATAATAATAAGTTTCAGAATTTTATATTTCTTACTTGTTATGTTTATGTATACGTGATTGTTGAATAAGAAATTTGTATGTCTTTTCACAACAATTATGTGGACTGTATATTGTTTATATACAATTTATGAACCTAAATATAATTTCTTAATGTAGAGTATATGAAAGGGAGTATATGACTATACTGTGTTAACTGTCATAACCCAAATTATGTGATTTGTTGTGTTAGGATGCTTATGATGTTAACGGTTTATAAGATTTAATTTTGGTAGCCTAACGTCATACTATTAAATATAGTGATGAAACATATGGCTAATTGGGAGAATGTAAGAAATATATGGCCTGATGTTATAACCCATATTTTATGTAGGCCTATATTAAACGTGCTTTAGTGTTTTTGTTAATTTAATAGTATGTAAAATGTTGACCGTTAATTTAGTACTTGATGGATGTACAAGATTTAATGTCAACAAAGAGGTACATATAAACTAGCCCTCTCTCAAACCTAAAAAGTATAGACAAAACAAATACGAAACGTAGGTATTTGCATATTAAGTTATCCATCAAGTTATCGTGTAAAAAGAGGGTTAAGAGAGAGAAACTAATTCGTGATCGGTAAATGCTTTCTCTCTACATTATGATGAATTCTATTCAAGGTAAGTAATTTATTCGCTTTATTTATGTGGTTATTATTATATTCAAGATTTGAATGGACATGAATGATTTACGTATGAATCATGATATATGTCTTTGATGTTTGATTATTAGGAACCGAAAAACTTACACAGTCACCAATAAAGGCCATCAAATAGACCTGTTGAAGATCCTAACTGTTTTCACATCCGTAGACTTTTCAAACAACTACTTTGAAGGGCCAATTCCAGAAGTCATAAGACAATTTGAAGGGCTTCATATCCTCCCACGACAGCTTGTCACAGCTCGAATCACTAGACCTTTTGTTTAACAACCTAACAGGAACTATTCCTCAGCAGCTCGCAGGTTTAACATTCCTTTCATTCCTGAATCTCTCTCACAACAAACTAGTCGACATGATACCAATAAGCAATCAACTCCGGTCATTTTTTCCAACTTCTTTTGAAGGCAATGTTGGCTATGTGGACCTCCCTTTCCAGAAAGTTGCACAGACGATGAAGTTGAGGACACTCATTTGAGCTCTAAAATCGACTTTGGAAATTGTATCATTATGAGTATTGGAATGGGATACATTTTCGGGTTGGTAGTGATCATTGGTCCACTTGTATATTGCAAAAGATGGAGGGTATGGTATTATAGAAAAGTCGATTAGCATCTCTTCAGAAAGTTCCCTCAACTTGAAGAAGCAAATAAAAGAAATTGTGGAAGAAGAGGTCATAAAGAATTCAGGTTAACCTGAATCTTGTACTGTATGTTTGTTTGAAGAAAATACAAACTGAATTATACATGTATTAAAAGAACAACAACAAGTAAGCTTATGAAATTATGTAATTCAGTACATGTAAAACATAGTAAAAATTAATAATATAAGATAAAATACGTAAATAAATACAAAATCTAGGACAAAAAGTGATAAGTACTAGAATAAATCACACTA
>JANKYF010000225.1:31061810-31076491 GCA_029829435.1 Erythroxylum hondense
AATATTTTAGTACTAGTCCAACAATATTATTATGACTTATTTTCTTTAGGTCCTTGAACATGTCAATATTGCAAGTTTCTTGGCTATAAATAGTTTCCTTGAGATATGGATGCAATAATTAGTCTTCTAATTTTCATGTTTTTTTCTTTTATTATTATCACTAGATAATGTCTAGTTGGAATATAGTTAATAAAATAACTAAAAATCAAGCGTGTTTCATAGATATTTTATTGATATTCGTGCCTTTAGTAATTTATTATATGATTGAATTTGCACAATCGCTAACAAAATCAAACGATAGTCTGTATTAATTTTGAAATCATCGTATTTTTGTTTTATAATGTATATTTTATCATAGATAATTCCTTTTAAAATTATGTAAAATATAAGAAAATGGACCCCAATGCAACTCTCAACCGGTAGTCTAGCTTTTCCATAATCAAGATAATAAGTTACCATATATATTCTTTAATCAATCTTTCAAGTGAAAAATTGTTAATTCTTTAAATCAAAGCTGTGAGATTAAACTTTAGATATGTTATACCTTATCATGTAAACTTTTAAATATGTAATAATATGTTGATAGCATACCTTAGTCCATGATAAATTCTTTTGAAATTCTAGTCAATAAACCGCTGATCAAAGTGAATCTTGATTTGTCTCTTAATTCTCTTCTTTCATACGGTTTTAAAATAGAATAAAAGTGAGTCATAAATATTCGTTAAAACTCAAACAATACATTTTAATTAATTTTGGTTCCTTTAATGTAATTATTTATCTAAGAATTATCATCTTTAAGTGATCAATAAAATTTAAACACTTAAATAATTTAAATACAAAGAATGACCCACTTATTTGAAATTAACTAATATATATAATAGGATATTATTACTATATAATGCAATCAACCATATATAATCGTAATATATAATAGGATATTATTACTATATAATGCAATCCAACCATAGATAATAATATTATGATTATAATTTTAATGGTGGTCTGTAATTTAAAACATCATTTCTTACAATAAAAAATTTTAGAGAATGCTATGTGCATTTTAACCGAGATAAAGAGTACACATTCTGGGTGGAAGAAAACCCAAAATTTAACCACTTGCAATAACAAAACCATGCATTTCCATGGAATTGACTATCCAGAGATTTAAAAAAGCAGAAGAGAAACGAAAATCTTGCCCTGTACCCAGCAACCAGTCACACACAGAAAATGAAAGTCAATATGTCAAAAGTCCATACGCCCAACGCCTCTTAATTGGCTCTCTAATGCCTTCTTCTTTCTTTTATTCTGTTTGGTTGAGTACTAAACTCAAGTGTTAGTAAGCTTAAGTATTGGCTTAAACGAAAATACTCCCAACTAATTAAGCTCCTATTGCGGCTAGCTACCCCTCTCTCTCTCACATGCCACCTTTTATTATTTTTTTCCTCCCCTCCATTTCCAGGCCTATCTATGTATCTATAAAAACCCACCTTCTCTATCTTCATGTATTAATCTATCTCTTTTTCTCTTCTAGACCGATCGAAAAGTCTCTCTGTCTCAGACCCTTTTCTCTTACAATCAATCAGTCTCTCCATTAAAGGCAAAAAACTGATCAATCCCATGATGGATGTTAAGGGCAGGAACAGCAAGAACAGCTCTTCCTCATCATCCACCACACAAACCTGTGATTATCAAGATGAGATCATGGCTGTTGGTGACCTTAGGAGGGGTCCATGGACTGTTGAAGAGGACTTAAAACTCATCAATTACATTGCCACTCATGGTGAGGGTCGCTGGAACTCTCTTGCCCGTAGTGCAGGTGCGAAGTTAACAAATCTTCTCATTCCTTTTCTTCTCTTGAATTTCTTGCATATCCTAGCTAGTATATCGCTGAGAGCCAAACAACTTGGATTGGCATGTCTTCTCCTAACCTCAAGTTGTCTGTTTGGTGGATTTTTTCCCCCTCTTTTCTGTACGAATGAATACGACACCTGAGCTTGAGATAGCTCGTAGACAGAACTGCACAGTTTCAATTTCGTATCGTATTTTTCTTCTACCTTTGTTCTTGTCGAGCAGTTCTGAAGGGGACGTTTTGGAAGTCTTATCTAGTTCATGGAACTGCAGATATGTAAGGATTTGTGGTACTTGAAGTAACATGGTTTTTTTTTTTTTTTTTGTTTCAAAGAAAACTTAAAAAGCTCACAAACTCAATCATTAAGTATATTACTTGCAAAAGCTAGTTATCAGGGGGAGTGTTTTCCTTTTCTGGACGTCTAGTTAATTAACTTTACCAATACTTGGTCTATTGAATGAAACGTACAGGTCTGAAACGAACTGGAAAGAGCTGCAGATTAAGATGGCTTAACTATCTACGACCAGATGTCCGACGTGGAAACATAACCCTCCAAGAACAACTCATGATTCTTGAACTTCATTCCAGATGGGGCAACAGGTACTTAGTAGACTCTGCACCTTTAAATCTTAACTTGTACGTACTAATATTCCCACAGGAACCAAAAGCTAGCTTTACAATATCTTTGCGTCTTTTGGTTATTGTTAGTCAATCCTAAAACTAGCTAGCTAGCATCAAATTACGTCTATATGCTGATCACCGTAAATTCTACTGCAGGTGGTCCAAAATTGCTCAGCACTTACCTGGAAGAACAGACAATGAAATCAAAAACTACTGGAGAACCCGTGTCCAAAAGCATGCAAAACAGCTCAAGTGTGACGTGAATAGCAAACAGTTCAAGGACACCATGAGATACCTATGGATGCCAAGATTGATTGAAAGAATTCAGGCTGCAAATGCCGCCACCAACGCAGTCACTAGCACCAACGTCAGCACGGTGCCCAACAGCAGCTTCACGGCCAATCACCATCTCATCAACAATATTGACATGGGCAGCCAACATTTGGTCATGGCTCAAGCTGGAATAACTGGAAATGACTATGGAGTTGCACATGTGGCCAATAGTTATACGCCTGAGAATTCAAGCACATCAGACTCGTTGGGGACTCAAGTTTCTCCTGTTTCCGACTTGACTAACGAATACTACATCCCGGTTAATCACAACCCTAATCCAGATAATTACTTCCAAGCTGGCCAGATTGGTTTGTCCGAATCCATCACTAGCCCATCAGGCTATTTCAATCAAGGATTAGATTTTCATTCTATGGAGCAGAACAATCCCTGGCTGCACAGCGGGGACACATCCGACAATTTGTGGAACGTTGAGGACATATGGCTCTTACAGCAGCAGTTCTGTAACAACAACAACATGTGAAGAAAATTATAGGAAAATAATGGAGTCAGATTGGAATTTGATTGTAGCCAAGAACAGTTTAGTAGAGGGGAAAGGATTATATAAAAACTTTTATACAGAATAACAATCATGCTCAAAATACATAATTGAATGTAGTGGTAACGAAGGTTTAGTTAATTACTTGTGGAGTATTTACTTAATTAGATGAGGTTCTTTTGTTATAGATTACTCTTCTTTGTTCCGTTTTAATCTAATTTTTTTTATGGGGGTGAATTTGTAAGTTGAGGTTCTCTTAATCTCATTCTTTGGTATAAAACTCTATAGCTTGCTTTATTTGTTTTGTTTTATAATAATTACAATTGATGGTACTTTAGAAGCATATGGCTTTTGTAGATTGTTTTATAATACGTTAATAAGAATATGAGCATAATTGGTTCCACCACCTTAACTTGATATGTCCTTATTTTAGAAATAAACACAAGCATTACATTATTAGATTAATCATAGAATAGAAGGCTTTGTCCATGGGGGCTGAACCAAAATCAGAAGTCCCATAAGTTTCTAGATTACAAGGAAAAAAAAAAAGAGTAAAACAAGATAAAGGTGGACTTAACAATAACTCGGAGACGTGGCACAACCGGATTCACGTAAAAGGTGGGATTTAATTAAGTGGTCCATTAACAAGCAAGTATAATTAATACATATTTTATATTTAGTGATGATGAAGGGGGGCAGTACAAATTCCAATTTCGATCCAACTCTCGTCTTTGATTTGGGTCGTACGGGCAAAGTGCATGCCTAGAACCCACTAAACCAGACATAATCCTTATTGCAACCAATTAATTAATTATACAAAATTCATAAGTTGATTCTCACTTCCTTTTGTTAAACGCATGGCACATGTACAAGGAATTTCACTTAATAATTCATTAATAATTGATAATCCCTATTTTCGCTCTTTTTTTGTGCTTCTTAAAACTAAATTCTATAAAGTATTTTTTTTACTTTTAATATATTTTCTTCTTCTCACAAATTAATCTACAAGGCTTGGAGTAACTACACGCTAACCTTCGGTTGATCAAAAGGGATGGCCTATTTCAACCCCTATTCCCACTTAACCAAAGAAACAAGAAAAGTAGCATTGGGTTGGAGTTTGAGATAGATTTGTTATTTTCGCTATTATTATTAACAGAAAGTGGAGAGAAATGTACGGCGGCGAGGAATCTTTATAGGCCGCGTGCCTGCGCGAGAAACTAGCGACATGGTCCCCAACTCAACCAAGTGTTAAGAGGCTGCCACGTGGCTCAACCATCTTTGATTTATTATTATACAAAAAGGAGTCCTTGGATTACCTCTGGTTGGCCTTCCTGGACCGATGCACTGAATAGCCGCAACCCTTGAAACCGCCCCCAAAGACAAAATCAGTATAAGAGGATAGAAGACACCTTTTTATTATGCGTTTGATTATTTGAAATTTTAATATTTCAATTATTATTAAATTTTTTTATATAAAAGTAATATGTAATCTAATCGGAATATTTAAAATGATAAAACAATATTAATAGAAAGAGTGCGTGCTTGTTGAATAAAAAGAGTATGTTTTTTCATGAGATATTTATAAGAATAAATTAAAAATTTTTTGTGTTTAATTATAACAAAAATGTACTAAGTTTTAATGAGTTATACACTCGCACGTTACCTCAAGATGACATCTGGATTCCACAATTATTTAAACTACTTTATTTCTTTCACGCACATAAATAATATCCAAAGTGAAAATATTGGCAGTAGTAGAGTAGTGGGACCATGCCGTGAGTTGAAAAAGTCGTGTGGATGGGTCAACATGTGGGGCTTTCGACTTATCCCATGTAGATGTAGTCATTTCCAATTCCATACTTGTAACTTCAATGGTCAACTCTACTTGTTTCTTCTAGATCCATGGTACGACTCTGAGCTCATTTAGCAATTCCTTTTTCTTATTGTTAAAGAAAATAAGTAAACAAATTTAAGAATGCAATGTCGATACTAATTACGTGCTTCCATCGTTCATTTCTATGCCCATAAATAAGCATTAAAAAGTGGAAGGAAGTTTTTATGGTACACATTAAACTTCTTATTTATAAATTATCATATTACATTAAATTGTTCTTTTGATGACAAAAGAAAAAGAAAAAATTTATGTTCTGCTTTTTGTTCTTGGAGAGGGTGTAAATCATCAAAGCTTTGTTGAAGGAGTCCAGATCTCCTGTCTAATATTATGATGTTTTATTGTGTTCAATGAATCTCAATCGTTTATTTATGTGAATTCTGTGTAGGTCCCGCGTGGATCTCACGTGAGACCTATAAAATAAATAGTTAAGATTTCATAAGACAGAATAAAACAGAATAATATTAGACAGATGATCTTTTTCCTGGTTGGAGTTGTGAATTTTTGTTCTTAGAGAGGGTGTAATCATCAAAGCTTTGTTGATGATGTTGGAGTTGTCAGTCTCTTGGCCTCCTACAATGAATTTGTACTTGAACGTCGCTCTTCCAAGTCCATCATTATCTATTTATCCTCTCCTTTCTTGATTGAGGTGTCTTATGTGGCAATGAGGTGTCCTGGGATTGATCTCATGTTGCATGTTAAAATGGGACGTTCTTTGTCGTAAAGGTTTACTTTGCAATGCAAGTGGATAGAAGAAAGTCAAGATTAATCAATCTAACACCATATTCTGCTCCCAGATTAGCTATCTTTTCATAACCTAATTACCACATTTTCTCTTCTTTTCCTCAATTACAGAGTATTAAGAACCACATGTTCTTGTAGACGATCACATGGTAAGTTACATGCCTAATTAAATGAAGGGACTCCCTAAACAGGAAACTAATACACACATGAATTCCCACAAGCATCCTTATAATTAATACACACATTAATGTATATCCAAATGAAATGTATTGGATAAGCTATCTAGTACATTTTTAACTTTTTATTCTTATTTAGCAATAGCACTTCGTACACTGACTAATCTCTTGCGTGAAGCTTTTGCAATGAAAGCGAGATATCAAGCGAACAACTTAAAAAGCTCTCACAACCCACTCTTCAGGTGGCTAGCAAAAGTTAATGGTGATCCTTTTCAATTTTAGGTCATGTAAAACACATAGAGGATGTTTCCAACCCGTAACAAATAAAGTAAACGCTCTGTTGGCCTTCCACTATAAGCAAGAACATATGTTGTTTCTGTTCATGCTTATCCTTCTCCATAAAATTTTGATTAGGCACTTTATCTGTGTCTAAAACCTCATATACACCAAACATTCACAAGTGTATATTCTTTGAACTATTTTTTACAATCTTTTCATTTTTTAAACTGACAATTCGGAGACAAGCAAAAGCGTTGGCCGATGGGGGACTGCTTCTAGAATTTATGCAACTGCCACCAACAAATAAAAGAATTAATTTATATTCACCAATAACAGTATAAGAAAATAAAATCGAAAATCATGAACATGCTAACTATGTTGTAATGGACAGATCAGAACACATCTTATACCTTCTAAGCTAATTTGAATTTCTTTCTATCATGAGATGCGGGGTATAATTCAATGAATGAGAAGGTGTCGCCAAGATAATTGAGTGGTAATGGATCAATGGGAAGAAAGAAAGAAAGGTTCGCGGTTGATCTGAAACCATATATGTACATGTATATGTGCAAATGCACGCAAGTCAATTAAGAACCGAACCTCAAATATAGACTAGGTCATTGTTGAATCCGGGCTAACCTTAATGAGGTGCATGCCGCTTGACCACATAATTTACGTGGACGATGCTTCAGGAGCTTGTATATCACGTAAGCAAGTCGTTTTGTTGTTTGATTATGGGTATACGGAAGCTGTACTATCTTCCTAATTAGGATCCATGATCTGACTAAGGAATAATCCAAGATTTTTGCGTCATGCATTGTATATGGATATGGTGATTTTGTGATATCTTTGATTCCTTATACGTACTCTTTTTTGGAAAATAAGTTAGAAGCAATTGGTGTATTCTACGAGAAGTTCTTGTTCGGGTGCATAAATTGAGTAGTTGAATCCGTTAAAAATGTTGAGAGCTATTGATCCATTTCATCGTTAGGCAGTGAAAGGAATGGTTAACAATTGTTAATCAAAGCAAATTCCAATTCCAATACCTTGATTTTGCAAGTATATATATATATATATATATACATACACAACAATTTATTGAATGATGTTACAATTTATTCTGCAAACAACAATATATTAAACTACTTCTATAAGTTTGCACGTAAAATACATCATAACGTAAAATACATTATCTGATACTCATTCAGCAATATCCATAACTCTGTATCACAATCCATAGCAAAAAATGATATATTTTATTAAAGATAATATTATGTAGCAAGAAACTAGTCTTCAATTTTTTATTTAACCAATCAGGCTATCTTTAGTCAGAGGGCACACAGGGTATATATTACCATGGTACATAACGTATATATCATTGAATCGAGAAAGGCTATTCTTAGTTACAGATAATCCTATTATTATCATCAATGCGTCTCTCAAGAGGAGAAAAAATTCCTCATATAGTTTGAACATCATACAAAGAATGAAATTTGAAATAGGAACAATGGGAATAAAAAGAACAACTGGCTGAGGATGTTTGAAAATTGACTCTGGATGAAACAAATGTTCAAGTATTAGTCATACAGAAAGACAAACATGCTTTATACTTATCTCTTTACAAGGATACTGTGTATCAGAAAACTTTAAACTATAAATGTTACTTGAGGTCGATGTTAAATAGAGAAAACTGAGGAGTGTAAATTTGTGAGAGGCACTTTGATCATACATAATAATTACAAAAACGAGTTCTAATTACATATGTAAGCACATAGAAATTTTAAATAAATTAATTCATTATCTATACAATTAACTATTATGCAACAAATGCACTGCAACGACCTATGTATATACTGAGCAAGATGCTGTTGAATATGGGTCCCTTACATGGAGGGACACAAATTTTTCAACAAATGCTGCACTGAAATTGAAAGAATGAAAAGAAGACAGCTACAAAGCAATGGAGTGCCTATATAAGGCACTCTCTGCTTCATACAAAAATACAATGAAAAATATAGAAGAAAACCATAACAAAGTAACATTCTGATGTTAAGAAATATTTTCTTAAAGGATTAGTGAGTGATAGAATAGTGATGTTAGTATTTTTAAGTCGAGAAACACGTTGTGAGCCACTATTTTGGTTTTATCTTTGTATACCTACTATTTGTAATAGTGAAAGAATTATTCTGAGTGTTGTCCGTGGACGTAACCCAAAGTTAAGGGTGAACCACGTTAAATATTTTGTGTCTATTTTGTTTATTTTATTTTTTCATTTCCAAAAATATACTCACTGTGCCCAACAAGTGGTATCAAAGCTGTGTTTTCATTGAAGATATTTTTTGAAAAGAAGCACATCACGGAGAAGACAAAATTACAACAAATTTTTTGAAGTGATCCATTCAAAAAGTTGACGTAGAATGACAAAGGTGATGAATAGTACTCTAATTTTTTTAAAAGAAATTTGCAAGATGATGACACTGTAGTACTATTTGCGATACTATTCACAAATTACTATTTACCAGGTCCCACAGTACTATTTCATTGAGATCCGATAACACTATTCTGGTGAGCATTATTCACAAGTTACTATTTATCGGGTCCCGTGGTGAAAATTTAGAAGATATCTTTTCTGTCAAATTTTGATGTCCTGATTTCATCTTTTAGGCTGGTTTTTCTCAAATTTGGCTTAATTTGGCAAATGGAAGTGAAGACGAGTAAAATGATCAATCTAAACGGTATTAACTACCGTATATGACGAACCAAGATGAAGGATCTCTTGATAATTGCAAAGATGCATTTGCCGGTATTTTCAAAAACTAAATCAGAGGAGATGTCCAACGAAGATTAATAGTTTGAGCATGAACGAGCGTGTAGTTATATTCCACAGTTTGTTGATGATAATGTGTATAATCACATTTGTAATGAGACTTGTGTAAGAACGTTGTGGAAAAAGCTAGAGCAGTTGTATGCTTCAAAAACTAGCAACAACAAATTGTTTTATCTAACAAAATTGATGTAGGTAAAATACTAGAAGCGTATTTCTGTAGCTGATCATTTAAACAATATGGAAGGGATTGTTGATCAGTTATCAAAGATGGGCATAAAGTATGACGACGAGATGATTGCTCTAATGGTGCTAGTTTCATTACCAGAGTCTTAGGAGACTTTGAAGGTGTCTTTGACAAATACTGCACCAAATGACTTATTAAATATAGAGTATGTTAAAAGTAGTATACTAAATGAAGAGATGGGACGTAAATCATAGTATACAGCCTCTTCATCACATTAAGATGTTCTGCTTACAACAAATAGAGGAATGAGTCAATTCAGAGGTTAAAGTCTAGAGACAAGAGTAGAAAAAAGTCAAACATATATGCAAATGTGGAATGCCATTATTATAACAAGAAAGGCCACATCATGAAATTTTGCGAAAAGTTGAAGAAGGAAAAAGACAAAAATGTGAAAAAAGAAGAAAGTAGTGATGATGAAAAAAGTAATATTGTTGATGTATTAAACCTTGTTATTGATACAGAGATAGTTAGCTCGGTGTCACAAGAAACAAGTTGGATAATTGACAGTAGAACTACTGTTCATGTTACATCTCACAGACAATTTTTCTCATCTTCCACACTAGGAATTATGGCATTGTTAAGATGGCAAATAGAAATCCGTAAAATATTGTTGGTAAAGGAGATGTTTCTTTAGAGACAGCGAATGGTTCAAGATTGTTGTTGAAAGATGTCAGGTACATTCCTGATATGCGTTTGAACTTGATTTCTGTAAACAAGCTAGATGATGAAAGTTTTCGAAATACTTTTAAAAACAAAAATTGGAAGCTTACTAAGAGCTCCTTAGTAGTGGCTAGAGGTCAGAAGCACTCAAAACTGTATATGATGCAAGCAAAGTTCTCCAGTGATGTTGTCAATACAGTGGAGAATGATAATACAGTTGATTTGTGACATAAAAGCCTAAGCCACGTTGGTGAGAAAGGGATGACTCAATTTGTAAAAAGGAATATGCTATCTGATCTAAACTAGATACATCAGAAGAAATGTGCAGATTGTCTAGTAGGGAAATAAAATAGAGTTTCTTTACAGAGTTCTCCTCCATCCAGAATGAAAAATGTTCTAAATCTGATTCGCTCAGATTTGTGCGGACCATTGCCAAAGTCACTTGGTAACGCACAATACTTTGTGACTTTTATTGATGATCATTCCAGGAAAACATGGGCCTATACTCTGAAGACTAAAGATCAAGTGCCAGATGTATTCAAACAATTTCACGTCTCAGTTGAGAGACAAACTGGGAAGAAGCATAAGTACATTCACATAGATAATGGCAGAGAGTACATTGGATTTTTTGATGCTTACTATAAAGAGTATGGTATTTGACATCAAATGATACCACCAAAAATACCACAATTGAATGGCGTAGTTGAGAGGATGAACAGGACTTTGATAGAAAGAGTTAGATGTCTACTTTCATATTCAAAGTTACCTAAGGCATTTTGAGGTGAAGCTTTACTTGCAACTGTGTATGCATTAAATCATTCACTATGTGCTCCTCTCCAGTATGAAGTTCCAAAAAAGGTGTGGTCAAGAAAGGATGTTTTCTATGATCATTTGTGGGTCTTTGGTTGCAAGGCCTTTGTTTATATTCCTAAAGATGAAAGGAAAAAGCTTGGTGTCAAGACACGACAGTGTGTATTCATTAGCTATGGTCAAGATCAATTTGGCTATAGGTTTCATAATCTGGTGCAGAAAAGGCTTATCAGGAGTCATGATGCTATGTTTGTTGAAAATCAAACTACTAAAGATATCAACAAGGCGGAAAAGGAAGTTCTAAGCTCTGATGATGACTCAACAAGCTTCCAATTGAATCCTCCAATAGTGGTGCCTAAATAAGTTAGAGATGAAGTGTAAAATGATCAGCTAGAAGCTGATAATGCAGATGCCCCTAATGAAGTTGAACCAGAGGATGATGATGGTGTTCAAATTCAACCACCAGTACCTGAAGATTCTCAAGTCCCATTACGAAGATCTAGTAGAAATAGACAACCATCTACTAGATATTCAGTTGATCAATATATAATGCTGACTGATGGGGGAGAACCAAAAAGCTTTGATGAAGCCATGAATGATGAACACAAGAAGAAATGGAAAGAAGCCATACAAGACAAGATGAAATTCTTGCATGAGAATAAAACATTCAAGTTGGTGAAGTTGTTAGAAGGCAAAAGAGCATTGAAGAATAAATGGGTGTTTAGAATCAAGCATGAAGAAAAAAACAACCATCCTCGATTCAAAGCAAGATTAGTAGTCAAAGGATTCAGCCAAAAGGAAGGTATTAACTTTAACGAGATATTTTCACCAGTGATAAAAATGACATCCATACGTACAGTGCTAGGGCTAACATCAAGTTTTAATCTGGAGGTTGGACAAATAAATGTGAAAACTGCCTTCCTATATAGGGATTTAGAAGAAGTGATATACATGGAGCAACCCGAGGGTTTAGTAAAAAAGGGGAAAGAAGATTATGTTTGTAGACTAAAGAAAAGTCTATAGGGTCTAAAATAGGCACCAAGACAGTGGTATAAGAAGTTCGAGTCTGTTATAGGAGAGCAAGGCTACAAGAAGACTACTTTAAATCACTGTGTATTGTAAAGAAATTCTTTGATGATGATTTAATTATTTTATTGTTTTATGTGGATGATATGATGATTGTTGGTAAGAATGTTTCTAGAATCAACAATCTAAACAAACAACTAGATAAGTCTTTTGCCATGAAAGACTTGAGATTAGCAAAGCAAATTCTTAGCATGTAGATTATCAGAGACAGAAGTGCCAAAAAATTATGGTTTTCACAAGAGAAGTACATTGATAAAGTACTTCAAAGATTTAAATTGGACAAAGCTAAAGCGGTTAGTTGTTCTTTTGCTAATCACTTTAAATTGAGTTCTAGAGAGTGCCCTTCTATAAATAAAGAGAAGGAAGAAATGTCCAAAATTTCATATGCTTCAACAATTGAAAATTTGATGTATGCCATGGTTTGTACACGGTCAGATATTGCTCACACAGTTGGAGTTGGGAGTCGTTTCCTTTCAAATCTTGGAAAGGAACATTGGGCTGCAGTCAAGTGGATTCTTAGGGATTTTCGAGATTATCCAAAATATACTTATATTTTGGAAGAGCAGAACCTGTGTTAACTAGTTACACAGATGCAGATATAGCTGAAGATGTTGACTCGAGAAAGTCTACATCAAGTTACTTGATTACTTTTGCAGGGGGAGCTGTGGCATGACAATCAAAACTACAGAAGTGTGT
This sequence comes from Erythroxylum hondense, assembly GCA_029829435.1. Classification (NCBI taxonomy): domain Eukaryota; kingdom Viridiplantae; phylum Streptophyta; class Magnoliopsida; order Malpighiales; family Erythroxylaceae; genus Erythroxylum; species Erythroxylum hondense. The sequence continues at coordinate 31,074,523 of JANKYF010000225.1, forward strand.
TACACTTTTTACAATTGAAGCGGAGTTTATTGTCACAAAGGAAGCTTGTAAGGAATTGCTATGGATGAAGAAGTTCTTTAATGAACTTGGTATCAAGCAAGAACAGTATCAACTGTTTTGTGACAGTCAGAGCACTATTCATCTTGGTAAGAACGTGCCTTTTCACTCACGATCAAAACACATTAATGTGAGATATTACTGGATCAGAGATGTGATGGAGACGAAACAATTACAGTTAGAAAAGATTCATATTGATAAAAATGGATCAAACATGTTAACCAAGATTCTACCAAAAGGCAAGTTCAAGTATTATCGATCAGTAGTAGGCATGATAGAGCCCTCCATGTAATTGGGAGGGAGAGATTTGTTAGATATGAGTCCCTTACATGAAGGGATACCAATTTTTCAACAAATGTGGTATCAATTTCGGTGCCGCATTAGTTGAAAGAATGGAAAGAAGACAGTTGCCATTGCAGTTGTCTCATGCGGTGGAGTGCCTATATAAAACATTCTCTGTTTCATACAAAAATACAACAAAAAATATAGATGAAAACCAGAGCAAAGCAACGCTCTAATGTTAAGAAATATTTTTTTAAAGGGTTGGTGAGTGACAATATAGTGAGGTTAGTGTTTTTAGGTCGGGAAACACCTTATGAGCCACTTTTTGGTTTTACCTATGTATACCTACTATTTGTAATATTGGAAGAATTATTCTGAGTGTTGTCCATGGACGTAGTCCAAAATTAAGGGTGAATCATGTTAAATATTTTGTGTTTATTTTACTCATTTTATTTTTCCTTTTCAAAAAATACACCCATTATGCCCAACAGATACAATTTTAATCAAATGGTAAAATATGTGCCCCTCAATGACCTATTTCATAAGCAAACCCCATTGAATCCATTCTCATTTAACACAATAAATAAGACCTTTTTTTATTAGATAGGTGGTCAATCATCTAAAACAAACAGCAACTGGAAAGTAAGAAGAGTCAATTGTGTTTCTAATTAAACGAGAAAAAGGCAAGTCAAAAACCTCATTTCTACATTTAATTCAAGTGTGCCTTGCTGTCGATTGATAAGGTAATTATCCATCATCTTTGAATGTGTTAAAAAAAATAAAGAGTGGCGAGGTCTAAAATTTATACATGAAAGAAGCGTTGGGTTGTGATCAGATTAATGACAATAACCATTAAACAACTTGTAGTGGAAACATAGGCAGCGTAGTTCTTTGACCACTCATGTTTTAGTTTATTGGTATTTAATTAGTTCAAGTAGCCAACACTTAAATTAAATCTTTCAGGTTTACTAGCTTCAACTATTCAATCAGAAAATTGAACTGGATTAATTAGACCTAATACTCTATTATAAAAGGTGTTAAACATGAAATATCTGATTCGGATAAGCTTCGAAGGACTCTTAGATTAGTTAATCGAAAGCCTTTAGTAGTAATCTAATCAACAAAGCCTTATGAATTAGTACTGGAACATCCAAAACTAGCACAAGTTGCTTTTATAATATACACCATAAACTCCAATTGCCATGTTTAATCCTCCTTAAGATTTGGTCCATCGTAAGTATCACTAAGCCCACTTTCCGAATTCAATACACAGGGACATAGCTGGGGTGGACGAACAAGAATCGGACTTTCATATAAGCCCATATAATAAGACGTAAGAATCCTTTTATGCAACAATGTTTAATTGATGACTGACTAACTATTGGTCATATGAGAAGAAGTTATTATCAGAAGCTTTTTCCTTTTGGAAATGAATTTTTGTTAAGCAATTTATATTAGTTTTAGACTTTTTTGATGTGAGTATCTTTAACAACTCCTCTTTAGATACATTTTAATAAACTTTTAAAAAATAAAATAATTTATAAATTACACGTTTTTAGTAATTTATGCAGCTAGTAAATCATGCCATGGTCGAACAAAATTCTATAAAATTTCATAAACTAAATTCATT
>JANKYF010000225.1:31112469-31130455 GCA_029829435.1 Erythroxylum hondense
TGATGACTTCACTAGATTTTGTTGGATACTATTTTTGTCACATGAGGATGAATCTTTTAAATGTTTTAAAGCTCTTTCCAAAAAGTTACAAAATGAAAAAGGAGTTTCTGTTGCAAGTATTAGAAGTGATCATGGTGGTGAATTTGAAAATGAGAAATTTAAAATATTCTATGAAGATAATGGAATTTTTCATAATTTTTCAGCTTCTAGAACTCCACAACAGAGTGGAGTTGTAGAAAAAAAGAACAGGACAATTCAGGAAATGGAAAGAACCATGCTATGTGGAATGAATCTTCCTAAGTATTTCTGGATAGAAGCTGTAAATACAGCTTGTTATATTCAAAATAGAATACTTCTGCGACCATTGTTGAACAAAACTCCATATGAGTTATGGAAAGGAAGGAAGCCTAATATTTCTTACTTCCATCCATTTGGTTGCAAGTGCACTATATTGAATAGAAGAGAAACTTTGGATAAATTTGATTCTAAGGTCTATTCTAGAATATTTCTAGGATATTCATTATCTTCTAAAGCCTATAGGGTTTATAATCTTGCTTCTAAATCTGTTGAAGAATCTATTCATATCAAATTTGATGATGGTTCTCAACCAGATAGAAGTAATGATACTGATGATGAAACTCTATCAGTACCCTTAGTTGATAGTGTAGATGTGTCACCATTAGATGTTACTCTAGAGAAAGTAGAAGATGTTCCTGAAAATCTTAGTATGAAAAAGGACTAGAAATATAAGTCCTCTCACCCTGAAAAATCTGATCATAGGAGAAACTTCAGAAGGTGTGAGAACAAGATCCAAATTCAGAAGAGAAGCAAATGTAGCTTTTATTTCAGAAATAGAGCCTAAGAAAATTGATGAAGCTCTTCAGGATGAAGCCTGGATTTTAGCCATGCAAGAGGAGCTGAATCAATTTACTAGGAATAAAGTTTGGTCTTTAGTTCCTAGACCCCCTAAAAAGTCGAAACAAAGCTAGATTAGTAGCTCAAGGCTACAATCAACAAGAAGGAATAGACTATAATGAAACTTATGCTCCTGTAGCCAGATTAGAAGCTATTAGGATTTGGCTTGCATATGTTGTTTGTCATGATATAAAACTGTTTCAAATGGACGTGAAAAGTGCCTTTTTGAATGATTTTATAGATGAAGAGGTTTATGTAAAGCAACCTCCTGGTTTTGAAGATTTTAAGAAACCAGATTATGTCTATAGACTTCATAAAGCTTTGTACGGCTTGAAACAAGCTCCTCGAGCTTGGTATGATCGTGTAAGTTCCTTTTTGATTGAGAATGGTTTTAGTAGAGGACATGTAGATAAGACTCTATTTAGAAAAAGCATTAAGAATGATTTCATCATAGTTCAAATATATGTTGATGATATTATCTTTAGTGCAATGTCTGAAAAACTATGTTCTAGTTTTGAGAATTTGATGAAAAGTGAATTTGAAATAAGCATAATGGGTGAATTAAAATTCTTTCTTGGGTTACAAATTAAGCAAACCGAAGAAAAGATTTTTATTCATCAACATAAATATATTAAAGAACTGTTGATTAAATATGGAATGGAGAAAGTGAAACCTATGTCTACTCCTATCCATCCTTCAAACCTTTTATCTAAGGATGAAACAGGTAAGAAGGTTGATCAAACCCTGTTTAGAGGTATTATTGATTCTTTGCTTTATCTTACAGCAACCAAACCTGATATTTTGTTTAGAGTTTGTTTGTGTGCTAGATTTCAAGCAGATCCTATATAATCTCACTATATTGTTGTTAAAAGAATTCTGAGATATCTTTTAGGTTCTACTGATCTTTGCTTAATGTATGAGAAAGGTAAAGATTTCAAGTTAATTAGCTACTGTTATGCTGATTACGCTGGAGAAAGGATTGATAGGAAGAGTACAAGTGGAGGCTATCACTTTCTTAGCCATAATCTAGTTTATTGGTCAAGTAAGAGGCAAAGTTCAACTGCTCTATCTACTGCAGAAGCTGAATATATGTTAACTGCAAGCTATTGGTCCCAGACCTTGTGGATCAAGTATTAGTTAGAAGATTATTCAATACAAGAAAAACAGATCCCAATTTACTGTGACAACACAAGTGCTATCAACCTATCGAAGAATCCAATACAATACTCGAGGGTAAAGCATATTGAAGTTAGACATCATTTCCTACGAAACTACGTACAGAGGAAGCTCGTAAGTCCACAGTTTGTTGAGACAAACTATCAATGGGCAGATATCTTCACTAAGCCATTGAGTGAAGAAAGATTCAAAGAAATCAGACGAGACCTGAACATGGTAGTGTTGAGTGATCAATCGTCTGACACGTCATAACCCAGATGATCTTCTTAGTTAAGAAGATAAAAAGTCGTAAATTTTTAAGGCAGCAGTAACAGTAAGTTACAGACGGTAACTTCTTTCATGAGAAAGTTTTAGAGGGAAATCTTCTCAAAGCCTTGAGAATATCACCTACTCTAGAATACTCTTGAAATACCCTGAAATCGACTTTTGCAGAACTCTCAACAAAACATTTCATTACTCTGTTTTTGATATCAAGTTCTCTTTCGGCTCACATTCTCAACTTCAGATACTAACATCATCTCTTTGAGAAAAATACAATTGTGTGTTTAGTTTTTGTTGTCCACAGATTACAAATGGAGCAATCGATGATTTATGGAAGACATGTTGATTTCGATTCCTTGAAGAAGAACCAGATAGACATTGAACCAGAGATTGATGCAGCTGGATGGAAGAACTTCTTTCAGGTTTGTGAAACAGTTTACCTGAATGAAGTATATGAATTCTGGAAGAATGCGAAAGTAGTAGATGGTACTTTAGTATCAGTGGTGGATAGATTGTCGTTCATTGTGACATTGGAATCAATCGAGAAAGCTAGTGAATGTCTATGTGTTGGAGCAAAGGTGGCTCATAAAATAAGATGGATGACTCAAGCCAGTGTAGAGAAGGCACATACCAATCGACAACTCTATGGATGTAGTGACCTAAAGGAAAAGAAGGCCTCAACTCTTGTGCCAAAGGCTAGGGTTCTACATATGCTACTTTCATTACGTTCTACCAAGAAAAGGATCGAAGAATGTGGTGACAACGATAGATGAGCAATGCCTGTTCCATCTACTTAACCATCAGCCCATATATCTTCCACACCTAATCCTCAATTACATGGTAAAGTCGAAGAGAGACTCTAATGCCCTACCGTATGGTATGCTGCTGACAAGAATCTTTAGAGATTCTAGAATTTTCCTTGAGAGAGGAAATAGAATGAAGATGAACATTAAAAGCACCATTAAAGCAACAACTATCAGTAAAATGGGCTTGAAGAATCAAGAAAAGGAGGATACAGACTATATAACGAAAGCAAGGATTGAGGGGGAGCGTATTGTCAAACGCAGTTTGAGTGAAAAGGTTACTCCCACAAGGAAAACAAAATCTTAATCCACTAGAAGAATGTTTACAGAAGAAAAGAAGAAACTATCAGATGAATCAATGAAAGTTAAGATGATCTCCCACAGAGAAGAAAGCCAGGTGAAACAGTCTAAAAAACAAGTGTCTGTAAAAAGAAAGGGGGAGACACTTCATTCCGAGAAATCTAAACAATCAAAGAAGTCACCAAGATTGTTAACCTTACGTCAACAGGAATAGAAGAAAGAGTTGACTTATGGTGGAGATTCTAGAAAAAAAGCATCACAGGTTACTAGATCATTAGTCTCAATTTGCAAGAGGAGCCAACAAAATTGACTAAAGAAACAAAAATTAAGAGGAAGTTGGTGTTCGAAAGGAAGAAACCTTAACAACAACCTCCTTCCAGGCTGGTAGAAGAAAGTAAGAAGTAGAAGACCAGTCAGAAAAAGAATACTTCAACTGATGTTCAGTAAGAGAAAAAGATAGTTGAACACACTTTAGCACAGTTAAATCCTTCTCAACCTATGAGAAAAAAGGATTTGAAACTGAAGGTGATTGAAGAAGTGGTTACTATCAGGAATAGAAGCTCAATTATTATAAGAGAACCTGTGAGAAGGTTGGTCAAGGTATAATTCGAACCAATTTTGATCAATGGTTGATCAATACATCTGTTGAATCATGGAGAGAAAAGGTTGTATGGTGTTCTGCGAGATGAAAAGTCATAACCATATCCAATGCAGATGACTAAGGAGTGATATACAATTCTCCCAGTCACAAAAAGAACAGTGATCAAAATTGTACCTGATATACAACCAAGACCTTCAATTGTACGCAATGAAGATAAAGGGAAGAAGAAAATGTATCCAGAAGGAAATACAGATGATCTAACAGAAGATCATATACAAGCAGAAGTGAGGAACATAGATGAGGCATGTTATGCTGCTCAACCAAGAGGGATTTATATTTCACACCATATTTCAAAGGCATCAGGAAGTCAGTGTGGACGCTTCACCACAAATGAAACTTCTCAAGTAGTTGGCAGAATAACAGAAGGGCAGTATAGAACTATCAGGATTGAAGGTATTAATTTTAACATAGAGACTCTTGTGCACCTAATTATGCACCTTAGACCTTTGAGTTCTATATCTTCAATTAAAAATGTACTACACCTTCTTGGAAAACCAGTTCCAAAGCTACCTAGACCTGATGACCTTGATCTCCCTGAAGGAAACCTATCGTTCAAACCTCCTGTTTTCACAATCATTGAATTGGATGTTTTACCTTCAGAACCATTTGTTCCTACAAACTTCCTTCCACCAAGACCATTGCAACATGATCCTACTATTAGTTTGGAAGAAGTTAGTCACATACAGTAGGGGAGTCATGAAGCCTTGGTTAAGGAAATTGAAGAAATTCATGACAAGGTTGATGATCTGCATGACTCGGAGGTTGATTTACATGAGGAAGTAGCTCATTTATGAAATTCTATGGAAGAAGACCTCAAGTTGATCCGCACTGACATACAACAAATGTTCTCTGAAATTATGAAGCATATACGGTGAATATTTTTTATTAATAACAAATAGGGGGAGAAGAGAAGAAAAGAATAAGAGAAAGATAGGAGAAGCAAAAGAAGAAAGAACATAGGGAGACCAGAGAAAAGTAAAAGTAGATAGTTATTTCTTACTTACAATTTTTCACAATTGTATATCTATACTTGATTATCTTTCTAAAATTATGATTATTTGTTATCATAAAAAAGGGAGATTGTTAAGTCAAAATGACTTTACATCTAATAATTTTTGTGACAATCAATATTAATAATATTAGAAAGAAATGAATTGTTTTGATAAGTGTGTTAAGCGTGAAGAAAACACAGAAGGAAGAAAACACAAAAGGAAGAAAACACAGAAGAAGAGTAAAAACACAGATGATAAGAAGACGAAAACAAAATAGCACATCGGATGGTTAGTCAGTTTGAGTTAGTTACAGAACTCAACTGAATAACGGTTATCAAGATACAAGAAGCAAGAAGCAAGAAGCAATTATCAAGAAGTAAGAAGCAGTTGGAAACTTAGGCTATAAATATTAGTCGTAGTCGAAGACTGAACAATCTTTTAGCTTTCAAGTTATTACTTACAAAAACTCTGTATTCATTGTGCAAAATACGAGAGCTATTTTTGCTGTAACAAAGCTCACAATATCTTTCTAGTGAGAGAAAGGAAAAGCTGAGAGCCTGAAGAGGCTAAGCGAGTGAAAATAATACTTGTTGTAAGAGACCTGAAGAGGTTCTGTAGAAAAAGAATACTTGTACATTTCGAGAAGAATAGTAAAATCTCAGAAGAATTCTGAGGATTGGACGTAGCCCAAGGTTTGGGGTGAACCGGGATAAAATCGTCGTGTCTATCTTCTAACCCTCTACTTTAATTTCTATTGTTCTTATATAAGTATATAGAAGTTATTTGCAATTTAATCACGAAGATATTTTCATATAAACATTGTGATATTCATTTAATAGCTTTGAAAAAGTTAGTTTTCAAAGAAATATCAAAGGGGCTTGTATTTACGAAAAGAATACACAATTCAACCCCCCTTTTTGTGCATTTTGTATATTGTACGTAAAGACTATACTAACAAGTGATTTACTTCAGTTGGTATCAGAGCTCGATTTTCAAGAAACACCCTTACAAAATGAGTACAAAGATCTATGGCTGAATCACATGTTTTTATAGCTGAAGGAGCCTCCGTCACAAGACCTCCTGCATTCAATGGTGAAGACTATCATTATTGGAAGGACAGGATGCGGCTCTTCATAGAATCAACACACATTGATCTCTGGGAGATCATCGAGAATGGACTGTATATACCAATGGATGATGAAGGGAATGCCATTCCACGTACCAGATGGTCGATTGATCAAAAAGCTAGATTCCAACTTAACTCAAAGGCCAAGTTCTTTCTGTGTTGTGTCTTAAGCATAAGTGAATACGATAAAGTTCATTGATGCGACATTGCAAAGGAGATGTGGGACACTTTATCCATTGCACATGAAGGCACTAACCAGGTGAAAGAGTCCAAGATAAGCATTCTTGTACAACAGTATGAGCTATTTAAGATGAAGAAAGATGAGTATATTGATTAGATGTTTGGACGATTTCAAACTATCGTTAATGGACTTAAAGCTCCTGGGAGAATCTATAATAATCAAGACCATGCCAGGAAGATTCTCAGAAGTCTACTAAAAAGATGGAGACCTAAAGTCACAGCAGTACAAGAAGCCAAGGGCTTGTGTATATTGAAGCTTGATGAATTACTTGGTTCTTTGAAGATATATGAAATGGAGCTTGATGTAGAAGAGAAACCCAGACGAGAAAAATCTATAGCATTAAAGGCTGGACAACAGAATCACAAGACTCAGAAAAAGAAAAGTTCATCATCAAAAGCGTTAAAGATTGAAGAAATCAAGAATGACGATACCAGTAAATCTGAACAAGATTCAAGTGAAGATGATGATGAATTATCTTTTATTTCAAGAAAGATCAGACGGATGTGGAAGAAGAAAACAAAAGGAAACAAAGAGTTTTGTTTTAAGAAATATAGCAAAGACAAAGTCAAGAATGAGAAAACATCTGTCATTTGCTACGAGTGCAACAAACCTGGACACTACAAGTCTGAATGTCCGTTGCTGAGAAGAAAACTGAAGAAAAATAAAGAAAATAAGAAGAGCTTGATGGCAACATAGGAAGATTTGGATTCGTCCGAATCTGATACTGATTCAGAAGCTTCAGTTCAAGCAAATATATACTTGGTATCCAAAAAAGAAAGTGACAAGGAGGTAACTTCTAACTTTAATGAACTACGAGATGCATATTTAGAGTTGTTAGAAGATTCACATGCTATACTAAAGTAGTATAGATCGTTAAAGAAAAAATTTGTAAAAAATTTGAAAAACATGGAAGTGTTAGAGAGAGAAAACGTCTGCCTGAAGAAACAAGTAGGTCATATGAAGAAAAGAGTAACTATAAATAGATACAAAGAAATTAGTCTGCTGAAACAAAGAATCAATACTCTTTCAGCAGATCTATCAACTTTTACCAAAAGTACGAAGAAAATGAATGGCATACTACGAAGATATGACACCTTAATGATAAGAGTGGTCTAGGGTTTACTAAAAGCGATACTCGTCATAAAAAGAATTTTGTTCCTTATAGAAAGAAAAATCACCAGTAGTTTGTTTATCATTCTATGAATTATTATAAGACTAACCCCAAAGGAACCAAGAAAATCTAGGTACCTAAGAAAAACATAATATCTACTGCAGATCTCCTTCCTTGGAAAAAGCAACCAGCACCAATGGTATTTGGATAGTAGATGCTCGCGACATATGACGGGAAGAAGGTCTATGTTCCTAGATCTTCAAAATAAGAAGGAAGGATCGGTAATTTTTGGAGACAACCAGCAAGGCAAAATAATTGGAATCGGTAAAATCGGTAAAGATTCCTTTGCATCTATTGATAATGTTCTGCTAGTTGATGGGTTAAAACATAATTTGATTAGTGTCAGTCAGTTATGTGATTCTGGTTTTGAAGTATCCTTTAATCAAAATTCTTATGTTGTCAAAAACAAGGACGATTCCATATTGTTCTCTACCAAAATATGAAACAATCTTTATAAGATTAATTTAGAAGATTTCCAAAGTCAAAATATTTCTTGTTTTATATCAAAAGATAAAGAAAAACTGATTTGGCATAAAAGCTAGGTCATGTTAGTTTTAAACATATTTCTAAGTTAATTAAACATGATTTGGTAAGAGGTTTACCAAAAATAAGTTTTAACAAGGATTTTTTTTATGAAAGTTGTCATAAAGGAAAACAGGTTAAAACATCCTTTTCTTCTAAAAATATTGTAACTTCATCTAGACCTCTAGAGTTGTTACATATAGATTTATTTGCTCCAACTAGGACATTAAGTCTTGGCGAAAAGAAGTATGGTCTCGTAATTGTTGATGAATTCACGAGATTTTGTTGGATATTATTTTTGTCACATAAGGATGAATCTTTTAAATGTTTTAAAGTGCTTTCTAAAAAGTTACAAAATGAAAAAAGAATTTCTATTGCTGGAATTAGAAGAGATCATGGTGGTGAATTTGAGAATGTAAAATTTAGAATATTTTGTGAAGATAATGAAATTTTTCATAATTTCTCTGCTCCTAGAACTCCACAATAGAATGGAGTTGTAGAAAGAAAGAACAGGATGATTCAGAAAATGGCAAGGACTATGCTGTGTGAAATGAATCTTCCTAAGTATTTCTGGGCAGAAGCTGTGAACACAACTTGTTATATTCAAAATAGAATACTTATGCAACCTTTGTTAAAGAAAACTCCATATGAGTTATGGAAAGGAAGGAAGCCTAATATCTCTTATTTCCATCCATTTGGTTGCAAGTGTACTATATTGAATACAAAGGAAATTTTGGATAAATTCGATTCTAAGACTTTTTCAAGAATTTTTCTAGGATATTCATTATCTTCTAAAGCTTATATAATCTTACTTCTAAGACTGTTGAAGAATCTATTCATGTCAAATTTGATGATAGCTCTCAACCAAATAGAAGGAATGATACTGATAATGAAACCCTATCATTACCCTTGGTTGATAGTGTAAAAGTGTCACCATCAGATGTACCTCTAGAAAAAGTAGAAGATATTCTTGAAAAACTTAGTCTAAAAAAGGACTGGAGATATAAGTCTTCTCACCCAGAAGATTTGATAGGAGAAACTTCAGAAGGTGTAAAAACTAGGTCAAAATTAAGAAGAGAAGCAAATGTAGCATTTATTTCTGAAATAGAGCCTAAGAAAATTGATGAAACTCTTCAGAATGAAGCTTGAATTTTAGCCATGTAAGAGGAGCTGAACTAATTTACTAGGAATAAAGTTTGGTCTTTAGTTCCCGGACCTCCTAAAAAGTCTATCATAGGAACCAGATGAGTTTTTAAGAATAAAATAGACGAGTCAGGTATAGTAAGTCATAACAAAGCTAGATTAGTAGCTCAAGGCTATAATCAGCAGGAAGGAATAGACTATAATGAAACTTATGCTCCTGTAGCCATATTAGAAGCTATTAAGATTTTTCTTGCATATGCTGTTTGTCATGATATAAAACTTTTTCAAATGGATGTGAAAAATTCCTTTTTGAATGGTTTTATAGATGAAGAGGTTTATGTAAAGCAACCTCCTAGTTTTGAAGATTCTAAGAAACTAGATTATGTCTATAGACTTCATAAAGCTTTGTATGGCTTGAAATAAGCTCCTTAAGCTTGGTATGATCGTCTAAGTTCCTTTTTGATTGAAAATGATTTTAGTAGAGGACATGTAGATAAGACTTTATTTAGAAAATGTATTAAGAATGATTTTATCATAGACAGATATATGTTAGTGATATTATTTTTGGTGCAACGTCTAAAAATCCAAGTTTTAGTTTTGAGAATTTGATGAAAAGTGAATTAAAATTCTTTCTTAGTTTACAAATTAAGCAAACCGAAGAAAAGATTTTTATTCATCAACAGAAATATATTAAAGAATTGTTGGTTAAATATGGAATGGAAAAAGTAAAACCTATGTCTACTCCTATGCATCCTTCAAATCTTTTATCTAAGGATGAAACAGGTAAGAAGGTTGATCAAACCCTTTTTAGAGGTATTATTAGTTCTTTACTTTATCTTACAGCAAGCAGACCTGATATCCTGTTTAGTGTCTATTTGTGTGCTAGATTTCAAGCAGATCCTAGAGAATCTCACTATATTGCTGTTAATTTTTTTTTGAGATATCTATCAAGTTCTACTGATCTTTGCTTAATATATGAGAAAGGTAAAGATTTCAAGTTAATTGCCTACTGTGATGCTGATTATGCTAGAGACAGGATTGATAGGAAGAGTACAAGTGGAGGCTATCACTTTTTTGGCCATAATCTAGTTTCCTGGTCAAGTAAAAGGTAAAGTTCAATTGCTCTATCTACTGCAGAAACTGAATATATGTTAGTTGCAAGCTGTTGTTCACAAACGTTATGAATCAAGTATCAGTTAGAAGATTATTCAATACAAGAAGAACAGATCTCAATTTAGTATGACAGCACAAGTGCAATCAACCTGTCAAAGAATCTAATACAACACTAGAGGATAAAGCATATTGAAGTTAGACATCATTTCCTACGAGACTATGTACAAAAGGGAATCGTGAGTCTACAATTTGTTGAGATAAATAATCAATGGGCAGATATCTTTACTATGCCTTTGAATGAAGAAAGATTCAGAGAAATCAGACTAAACTTGAATATGGTTGTGTTGACGATCAATCGTCTGACACGTCATGACCCAGATGATTTTCTTAGTAAGGACGATAAAAAGTCGTAAGGTTTCAAGGAAACGGTAACGGTAGGTCACAGGCGGTAACTTTTTAAGAAAAGGAGGGGAATCCTCTCAAAGGTTTTATAATATCACCTACTCTAGAATATTCTTGAAAAATAAACTTTTTGCAGAAGTCTCAAAAAAATTCTTGATATCAAGTTCTTTCTGTTGACATTCTCATCTTCAGATTCTAACCTCATTTCTTTGAGAAAGATACATTTGTGTGTTTAGTTTCTATTGTCTACAAATTTCAAATGGAGCAATCAATGATTTATGGAAGGCATGTTGATTTCGACTCCTTGAAGAATAACAAGTTGAATATTGAACTAGAAATTGATGCAGTGGGTTGGAAAAATTTCTTTCAGGTTTGTGAAATAGTCTACCTGAATGAAGTATATAAGTTCTGGAAGAATGCAAAAGTAGTAGATAAAACCTTAGTTTCAATGGTGGATAGATTGTCGATTATTGTGACTCTAGAGCTAATAGAGAAGGTCAGTGAATGTCTATGTGTTGGAGCAAAGGTGTCTCATACCACAAGATGGATGACTAAAAGCAGTGTAGAGAAAGCATAAATCAATTGACAACTCTATGGTAGTAGTGACCCTAAGGACAAGAAGACGTCAACTCTTATTTCAAAGGCTAGGGTTCTACATGCACTACTCTTTCATTGTGTTCTACCAAGAACAGGTTCAAAGAATGTTGTGACAATGATAGATGAACAATGCTTGTTTCATCTACTCAATCATTAGCCTATGAATCTTCCACACTTGATTTACAGACTACTTCACCTGGCTATCTTCTCCGGGTGAAATCGTCTTAGCTTTTATTGACACCTCTGACGATTTACTCTTCTTTTCTTCTATAAGCATTCTTTCTAAGGATTGAGTAGATGAAAGAAGCATTGTTTCAACTTTTACTCAATCATCATCCTATGAATCTTTCTATAAGCATTCTTTCTAAGGATTGAGTATAAGTTGAACCAATTCTGATCAATAATCGATCAATACATCTTCTGAATCATGAAATGAAGAAAGAAGATTATATGGGATTCTGAGAGATGAAAAGTCAGAACCATATCCGTTGAAGATGTCTAAGGATCGATATACTATTTACCCAGTGACAAATAGAACATTGATCAAGATTGTACCAGATATCCAACTAAGAGCTTCAAACATTGTACGCAATGTAGATAAAGGAAAATAGAAGATGTACCATGAAGCAAATGCAGGTGATCTTACAAAGGATGAGATACAGGCATCAGTGAGAAACATAGTTAAAGCATGTAATGCAGTTCAATCAAGAGGAATCTATGTTTCCTATCACATTTCAAAAGCATCAGGAAGTTAGTGTGGCCACTCTACCACAAATGCAACCTTTTAGGTAGTTGGAAGGGTGACAAAAGGATAATACAAAACTATCAGGGTTAAAGGTATTAGTTTCAACTTAGAGACTTTTGTGCATCTAATCATGCAGTTTAGACCTTTGAGCTTTATATCTTCAATAAAAGATGTCCTACACCTTCTTGGAAAACCTATTCCAAAACTACCTAGACCTGATGACCTTGATCTCCCTAAAGGAAAAAAAATCTTTCAAACCTCCTGCTATTAAAATCATCGAATTAAATGTTTTACCTTTAGAAACACTTGTTGCTACAAACTTCTATCCAACAAGAACATCGTAACAAGTTTCTACTATTGTTCTGGATGAAGTTAGTCACACACAGTAGTGCAGTAAGGAAGCCCTAGTTAAGGAGATTGAAGAAATTCATATTAAGGTGGATGATCTGAGTGACTCAGTTGGTGATCTACATGAGGAAGTGGCGTATCTACGAGTTTCTATTGAAGAAGACTTCAAGTTGATCCGAACTGATATGCAACGGATGTTTTCTGAAATTATGAAGTGTCTACAGTAAAAATTTTAATTAATAACAAATAGGGGGAGAAGAGCATAAGCAAAAGAAAGATAGTAAATGGGGGAGATTAGTAAGAAGAAAAGAAGATAGGATTAAAAGTTTGTTTTCATATGTGTATTTTTATATGCATGTGTATATCTTTTGTTGTCTTCTTATTTGTTATATGAATAATATTTGTTTATTTACTTTTATCTTTCTAAAAATTATGATTATTTGTTATCATCAAAAAGGGGAAGATTGTTAAGTCAAAAAGATTGTATGTTTATTAATTTTGTTAATAATCAAATAATAATGTTTGAAATAAATGAACTGTTTTGATGAGTGTGTTAAGTGTGCAGTGAAAACACAGAAGAAGTGGAAAAACACAGAAGAAATGGCAAAAAACAGAAAAAGCATAAAACGCAGAAGAAGCTCAAAACACAGAAGAAGCGCAAAACACAAAAGACGCGAAAAACATAAAAGAAGCGTAAAACACAAAAGAAGCGGCAAAACACAAAAGAAGCAGAAAACACAGAAGAAGCGCAAAACACAGAAGAAGCGTAAAACACAGAAGAAGCGCAAAACACAGAAGAAGTGGCAAAACACAGAAGAGGTGACAAAACACAAAAGAGGTGACAAAACACAGAAGATGCGAAAAACATAGAAGAAGCGTAAAACACAAAAGAAGTGGAAAAACACAAAAGAAGCAGAAAACAAGAAGAAGCGTAAAACACAGAAGAAGCGTAAAACACAGAAGAAGCACAAAACACAGAAGAAGTGGCAAAACACAGAGGAGGTGACAAATACAGAAGAAGCAAAAAACACAGAAGAAACGCAAAACATAGAAGAAGCTCAAAACGTAGAAGAAGCGCAAAACACAGAAGAAGTGGAAAAACACAAAAGAAGCGCGAAACACAGAAGAAGTGGCAAAACACAGAAGAAGTGCAAAACATAGAAGAAGTTCAAAATACAGAAGAAGTTCAAAACACAGATGATATAAAGATGAAGACACTTTAGTACGTCGTTAGTTAGTCAGTTGGAGTTGGTTACAGAACTCAATTGAATAATGGTTTCTACAAGAAGCAAGAAGCAAGAAACAGTTATCAAGAAGCAAGATGTAGTTGGAAACTTAGGCTATAAATACTAGTCGTAGTCAAAGACTGAACAATCTTTTAGCTTTCAAGTTATTACTTACAAAAATTCTGTATTCAAAGTGTGATACACGAGAGTGAACTCTACTGTAACAAAAAGCTCACAATATCTTTCGAGTGAGAGAAAGAAAAGTCTAAGAGCCTGGAGAGGCTAAGATAGTAGAAAGAATACTCAGTGTAAGAGACCTGAAGAGGCTCTGGAAGGGAAAAAAATACTTGTAAATTTGACGAAGTATAGTGAAATCTCAAAAGAATTCTGAGGACTGGATGTAGCCCAAGGTTTGGGGTGAACTAGTATAAAAATCACAATGTTTATCTTGTAACTCTTCACTTTTAATTTCTCTTGTTATTATACAAGTTTATAAAAGCTATTTGTGATTTAACTATGTAACTATTTAACACTCTTGGTATTTATTTAATACTTGAAAAAGTTTATTTTCCAAGAAATATCAAAGGTTTTGTGTATTCACAAAAAATTACACAATTCAACCCCCCCTTCTTGTGTGCTTCGTATATTGTATGTGAGTTCTATATTAATGACTGATTTACTTCATTTCTCTCAATCTCCCTATAGGAAACTACGCTACCATAGGCTTACTAATACATCAATTCTCCTCTATAATGATTACATGTATAAATAGATCAAAAGGACTTGTTTCGAGTTGTAATGTGGTAAGGGTTAATGTGGGTCAAAAAGGGTTTGGGTTTAACACAATCATTCATAAAGTAATAAGTAAATAAAGGGATTACAAAACATATTTCTAAAATATAAATGAAAATAAACTACTCCTTCGCACTTTTGATGCTACCAAAATGCTCTTCCTGTTTTTCCTCTTTTTTGTTTAATAATTGAAGAAATAATAAACATAATAGCAACTAAATACAATATGATCTAAGAGTAGAAGTATCACTCAACATATCTCAGAAAAAATTGTAGTAAAAATCTCAAACCAATGCATCACTTAATACTCTACTAAGCCTGTGATTGGGTAGGCTAATGGGGTTTTGGGTTTTAAAATATGGGGTGTTTTCAAGAAACAAAAGGAAGGCTCAATAGGGGTAGCAAGGGATAATAAAAAGGCATGTCATTTAAGCCAAGGGTTTTCTCAAAAAAGGGCCTTAATCATCTCTATTAAGTACGCATCCAGTAGACTCAAACTGATTTAAAGCAAGTTTGAAGGTAGTAACCTAAGGAAGCATCACACAATCAAAGAAATAAAATGACTATAGATGAAGTCATATAGGCTCAATCCTCACATTGACTCAAATGAAAATTTATTATGCATTTCTACACTACCTACTTACTCAGAAAGAACTTAATCTGATATAACGATGTTGGTTGGAATTGGTCAAAGATTATGGTTGTATTATGGTTTACCATCCTAGTAATGCTAAAGTCGTCGTTGATGCAGAGTGAAAGGAGATTTACATTTGATGGAGCTTTAATAGCTCAGTTGAAAGCTAGGCCAACCTTGAGACAAGAAATTTGTGATGCCTAGAAAGTTGATGATAAGTTGCAACAACTTGTCTTGGCAACTCGAGAAGGAAAATAACCTAGCTTTTTTGTAAAAGGAGATGGTGATTTGTATTATAAAGATCGATTATCTGTGCCAGCTTATGATGAATTGAAGAGCAAGTTATTGTTTGAGGCCCATAATGTTGTCTTTGCAATGCATCTAGGTGGAAATAAAATGTACCAAGATCTGAAGTAAAATTACTGGTGGTGGTCAGCTATGAAACGTGATGTTGTAGATTATATATCCAAATGTTTAACATGACAGCAAGTTAAAGTTGAGCATCAGGTCCATCTGGTTTGTTACATCCTATTTCTGTTCCTCAATGGAAATGGGATAACATTACCATGTATTTTGTCACTGGACTTCCTCTCATTTAAAGGAAACATAATGTTGTATGGGTGACTGTGGATAACTTCATTAAGTATGCTCACTTTCTGTCGGTTTGTCCTGATTATTCTTTGGATAGGCTTATAGATATATATGTGAATGAGATAGTGAGGTTAAATGGGGTGCCACTATCTGTTATTTCTTATCATGATCCTTGATTTACTTTAAGATTCTAGAAAAGATTGCAAAAGGCTTTGGGAACTCAAGTCAAGTTTACTACCACTTTCTATACCCAGACAGATGGACAATTTGAACAAGTTATCCAAATGCAAAAGATATTCTTCAGGGATGTGTGTTAGAATTCTTAAGAAGTTAAGATAATTATCTTGCTCTAATGGAGTTTGCTTATACCAACATTTATTAGACTAGTATTGACACCCTCCCTGGAGAGTTGGCCAAGTTACATTATATGTTTCATGTTTCGATGTTTAGAAGATAGCAGTCAAATGATACATATAAGATTCTTGTGCAAGAAATTCAAGTACAACCAGATTTGACTTATGGAGAAGGGCCTATGTCTACTCTAGCCAAAGAAGTTCAACAACTCAGAAACAAGTAAATATCTTTGGTGAAAGTACTCTAGCAACACCATGGACTCGACGTAGCAATATAGGAACTAGAAGAGACTTTGAGGGCTCAGTACCCCTAATTATTTTGATCAGCTATGAATTTCTAGGATGAAATTCTTTTAAGGGGGAGAGAATTGTAAGGCCCCATGTAACAACCCAAATACCCCCTGGAAGAATATATGGATTCTAGACAAACAATATAAAAGAGCCAAAGCATTTTAAATCTTCATTTTTAGTAATTCAGAATTACATACACTATCCTTCATTTTAAGTTGAGTTACAAACAAAATACATTATACACATTGAACTCAATACAAACATGTCTTAAATCCCAATCCATCCTGCAATATAGTTATTACAAATCTTCAAAAAAAATTCAGAAGTCATCATGTATACATTTTGTCAAAACAAAACTCAATCTTCTTGCCCACTATCAAGTCTTCTTAACAAAACCTACACGGTGTAAAATCCACCATGCTAAGCATATAGCTTAGTGGGGAAAAACTAAACAAAAATAACCTGACAATTGTTTTTAACAATCGTTTAGCATTCACATACAATAAATCATATCAAATCTCAGATAACCTTTAATTGTTCAAATTACTAAACATCCCAATATCATTTTCATCAACACATAATATAACATATCATAATAGAATACAAAATATACTCGCTTCAAAGTTACTCATATCTGAACAAAATATCATAATCACAAAACAAAACCTTAAGATATCTGAATAAATCTTATTTACATCAAAAGAATATTTAGTTGTATCAAAACTGAAATTAACTTATTTCAGACTTAAACATATCAGAACACAAAACAAGTTAGTTTGTTAATCCTTTTTCACTACAAGAAAAGGAGGCATTTTGCGTCGTTTTTTAAACGTCGGTAAAGGAAATTTGCCGTCGTAGAAAACTATCTTCGACGTCTATTCAGACGTCGCAAACAACGTCGTGGAAGGTAGGGTAAGCATTGGTGATCTACGACGTCTATTGTAACACGTCGTTGAAGGGGCAGATATTCTTCGACGTTTACAATGACGTCGGGAAAAGTTTACACAGTTTGCGACGTCTGGAGTAGACGTCACAGATTGAAACTAGCATTTTACGACGTGCATGAAGACGTCGATAAAGGATTGCTATGCCGACGTTTAGAAGACGTCGTGAAAAATCCTTTTCTACGACGTCTCCTTGTATAGACGTCGTAAATTGTTTAATAATTAATAATTAATAATTAACTGAATATTTATTTAAACTATTTTTGCAAAATTAATTATTAATCAATTTGAATTAATTATTTGTGTAAATTTCAATTTCCGAATAAAAATTGAATTTAATAAATATGAATTATAATTAATTTTTGAATTTAAATTTGTTTTATAATTTTTTGCAAATTTAATATTTATCAAATTTGTAAATTATTAATGAGTTAGTAAAAAATAAAAATTGCTTATGAATAAATTTATTTAACAATGTATCAATTTTTGAATATATCATTAATTCTAATAATTGTTAATGTATAATAAGAATTGAATACATGCAAAAAAACAACTTATTATTTAACTGCAATTCCCAAACATGTCATAATACGATAATTAAAATAAAGTAAACGTCATAAGTGTTTAATATATCAACAT
>JANKYF010000225.1:31267853-31278786 GCA_029829435.1 Erythroxylum hondense
TATCTCTAGGAAAATCATTTCGAGTACTGAACCTTATTTAATACCACGGAACTCTTCAAGTCTCACCTTCAATATGGTCCCCTAACAACTCTATATTTAAACTTTATATCCTTTCTATAAATACATCCCATTCTCCATTCGAGAAAGATAGCAATAGTCAAGGTTACTTCTTCTATTTCAACAAAAAAAGAACGACCGTTCAGGTCAGTATAATAAAGCCTAATTAAAGCTAATAACCTTAATTTAACTAAAATAATCCAACTTAGCCTTAATTAATCTAATTTTAATCTAAGATGATAAAACTTTTATTCTTTTATTCAATTTTGTGCTTGAAACTCATTTAGACTTAGATGACTATTATTATTGGTTTTAACATTGAGATTCTTTACTTTTCCATTTCGTTCTAATATTTTTTTAAATTCTTCTTGTTATTATTTCTAGACTTTAAAGCAACGAAATTGCTATTAAACTTCAAAGGAAAATTCAGATCCTGATTACTCCATGAGTTGTACCAACCTTTTTGATCCATTAATGTTATTCATGGAGGGTTTATGACTTGACTGTAATCTAACATTTAGGTTTGGGTCAAGATCGGGTTCTTCATTATCGGTGATTGTTAGCTCGTTATTGACAATTTTTATAAGTTGCAATTGGTCATTCATATCACAAATCCCAAATCTTACACAAAACCAAATTCCCCACCCTGAAATGTAGAAGAGTCACTATTTTCTAAACTTCTAAGTCTTGGTTTAACTGTTTATTTATTGTCGTCTTTTCATGTCTACAACTTCTTATACCTGCTATTCACTCATCCTGCCTTCAGTATCGAGGCCTCTCCTGCGTAAATTCCTTGCTCTAAAACCATTAGCATTCAACTATTAGCACTGCCCAAATAACTATGGGAAAAAGTGTGAAAACAAACTTAGTAAGTCACTAGTATCAATAAAATAATGTTGGATTATTAGGTTAAACTAAGATTATTAGTGGATAATCTGTGAGCTAAAGTATGCTCTATGATTGTTAAAAATAGAAATTGTTTATATATATTTTGTGTAATTATGTATGTTGAATAATTGAATTGTTAGTTTTTGACTTATAGTAAATTGTATTGAATTAAATTAGTAGTGGAAGTTCATTTGTTTGGTTTTCATGATGATTGTGGAAATGTTGAAGGTTGTAGTAGTAGTCTTCTATCCTAAGCCCAGCAAGAAGTGAATGTTACACCTATAACTGATGTTAGGAAAAGAAAAAGACAGGTGACTAGTTTTTTGGCACCACGAACAACTTTTGGAACCCAACATTCAATTCTTAGTGTCATGCAATTAAGAGATGCGACCACTACAAGAAAGTGATGGAAATAGGGACGGAATATTACAGACGGAACTAATTCCGTCTGTAAATACCAATGGAGTAAAGGTGACGTTGGAAAAAGAAGACAGGAAGCAGTCATTTACCAGCAGCGTTTATTTCGTCAGTGAATGTCTTGTTTTAGATTTAAAAAACTTACCAAAAAGACGTCGTTTTGAAGTTAACCAAAACGATGTCGTTTCGGTTAACGTTTTAATCCCTTGCACAGACTCTTCTTCTCCCATTTTGCGCGCTGCTTCTCCTCCTCTCCTTCTCCGACGCCTCATCCTCCCATTGCCGCCGTTGCTGTCATCCGTCTGCCGTGCGTCTGCTTTAGCCATCCTCGTCGACGACGTCCCCTGCTCCAGTGGTTCCATCAGAAGGTAAGCTGGTTTGTTCCTCTCCTTCCTCCACAATCAGTGGACCATTAGTTTAGGTTAATATTAATTTGTTGTTTGATTTAAATTTTTAATTAATGAATTTGAATGAATGGGTTTGTATTTGTTGTAGATTAAAGAGAAAAATGTGGGAAAGTTTGTTGAATTAGGGATTAAAAAAATTTTGCACACCAAGTATTTGACAAAATGCCTATAGGAGTTTAGGATGTAGTATTGGTGTTGATTTTGAAAATGTAGTATGAATTTTGTTTTTTTTTAAATAGCTTATAATGTTAAGATGACTATATATGTATTGATAATGATTATGTATAAGATTAATTATTTTTAAAGAAATTAAAGTTATAATCTGTTGTATATTTTTTTAATTTGTTTTATTAAAGTAAATAATTTCAAATTAAGTATATATTTGTTGAATTATTAACTCCTATATCATTTATAATGTATATATTGTAAAGATAATTTCAAATTTATTAAAGTACTTATTAATAATTATTAAATGAAATTACAAATATTAAATAAAGTTAATATCAAATTAACTTCAACATGGCTGTGTTTATAAATGGAGAAGAGACGAATAACTATATATGAGACTTTTAGTCACTTCAATTTCATTATATATAAATATTTAAACACATATGAATAGTTTAAACCTCACATAGTATGTAACTTTTATTAAATTCGCGCTAGAGATCACTTAATTTTGTCATAATTACAAAATTAAGTTTAGCATCTATGTCAATTAATCAATTTTACATTGGTTGATAAACTAGTGCAATTAGTTTTATATTTCATGTGTCAAATTTCAATTTCATCCAATGGTATATGGATCTAAGTTTTTCACGTATTTATTAGACATGACATTGTATCATAGATAAATTTTATAATTTAATAAATTAAAAATATCAAACACATTAAATAATCTTAAAGTAAAACATACAAAGAAGTGTATAATTATTTTAGAATTTTTATATCATTTATTTATTAAAATAATAAAATTCACACATAGCGCAAACACAATACGTGACAATTTTGTTACAAAAATACGAATATGCTTATCACGTCATCTATATTAACAAAGAATTTAACATCAGATTATTTTTGTTAAAAATTGAAAATTAAAATATTTTAACTTTGAACTAGTATTACAAAATTAATCGAATTAATATATTTTTTACAATTAACCTATTATATTTTAAAGCACCATATAAGAAAACAATAATAGAAGGAATACAAAGTGAAGTGGTTAGATGGCCAATTCAAGATCAGAAAATTCTCTTCATTTCAATTATCTTAAAATTGTGGGAGAGCCTCAGAGCAACTGATAAAAGTTGCTCTTTTATGACAATAAGATCACAAATTCGAAAAACATAAACAACCTATTTGTAAAAATTACAAAGAAAAGATTGCATACATCGATGACCATCATTCGACCATCGTAAAACGGGGAGTCTTGTGCATGAAGTAAGTTGACTCAGTTATCTTACAATAATGAAATTTCTTTCTTTTAGTAATTTATAGTTTCCGCCAAGGAATTAATCAATGGGACACAACAAAAGATACGAGTTAAGTTTATTGAGACAACTACAATAATTGGATGATTCTAGTTACAATTATTATGTAATCATATGATGGTATATCAACAATAAATTAAGAAACTCCAACAATACGAGATAATAAAAAAAATTGCTTTCTCTTTAGCTCCAATGACCAAACTACAATATCCTTTTGCATTTCAGTGTTATCCCTTGGTTATCCAATAGTTTCCTTATGATGGGTCATCTCTGTTCATCTTGAAACCTCATGACCTTCCACTACTAACTGTCATCTCCTTCTAATGTTTTGATAGAAGAGAAAAAGGAATATAACATCTATGAAAGGGTATTAGGTCCCTAAGCTTAGCATTTTTTTTGCATACACCATCTGATTGCATTTGTTAAAAGCTTAGAAAAGCTCACACCCATTTGAATCTCTCAACATCAATGGCAGGAGGTTTCTATTCAGACAACAAGATGAGTTCACATGTGGAAGTCATTGGGACATGCAAATAGTTTTGAGTTCTAGTTTTTTTTTTAAATTTGGAAAGAACATTTTATATTCTAAGTTTCTCTAGAAATTTGGTTTCAGTTTCAAGACTTGTACATTTGGGATATTTTTTTAACTTTTCAAATACATCATTTGGTTTATATCATGGATCTAATCTTGTTAGGAATGATACAATGATTAATGGACTTTTTTTAATTAATTTGCAAGAAAATCTTTTTCACAATACAATGCATGTCCATAATAATGCTGGTATTAAAAGATGTGTTATGAATGAACAATTCTCCATGTTGTCGCTTCAAAAATTGGGACATATTTCCCTTGATAGAATTAAAAAATTAGTGAATAATGGAGTACTTAATACTCTGGATTTTACTGACTTTCATGTTTAAGTGGACTGTATAAAAGGAAAGTAGATCAATATGAAAAAGAAAAGTGTCAAGATGAATTCAAACATATTAGAGATCATACATGCAGACATTTGTAGTCTAGGAATGGACTCGTATGGTCAGAAATATTTCATCTCATTTAATGATTACTTGCGATATATGTACCTCTACTTGCTTTATAACAAGTATGAAGCATTAGATGCCTTTAAGGCATTTAAAATGGAAGTAGAGAAATAATGCAATAAGCAAATAACGATCATAATATCAAATAGAGGTGGAAAATTTTATGTTAGATATATTGAGGATGGCAAGCACCTAGTCCATTTGCAAAGTTTCTTCAAGAGCATAGGATAATAACTCAATACACTATGCTTAGGTCTCCGGACTAAAATGGTGTAGCTGAAAGAAGAAATCAAATATTATTAGACATGGTGCAGAGTATGCTTAGCATCATTAACTTTCTAAATCTTTATGGATTAAAGCTCTTAAAATGACAGTGTATATATTAAATCGAGTTCCAACCAGGGATATTTCAAAAATACCCTTTGAGTTATAGAAAGGTTGGAAATTGAGTTTGAGACATATATACATTTAAGGATACCCGTTTAAAGTAAGAATTTATAATCCATAAGAAAAGAAACTGGATCCAAGGACTATAAGTGGTTATTTTATTGGACATATTGAAAGGTCCAAAGGGTACATATTTTATTATCCATCTTATAATATTAGGTTTGTAGAATCAAGAAATACAAAGTTTCTTAAGAATGGCTTGATTAGTGAGAGTGATCAATCTCAGGACTTAGTTTTTGAGAAGGATCATTGTAAAATACAAACTCCTACTTCAAGTAATAGATTGATTGTCATTCATGGCATCCCTCAAAGTCAAACGGGTGTTAAACAACCAATCATTGAAATTTTACAAGCTGCTGATGATAATCTAATAGATCTGATTGTTTAGCAATCACTAGAGGTTGTTGAGCAACTAGTTGTTCAAGCTCCTCCATAGGAGGGCGTTAACACAACATTAAGAAGATCAACTAGAGAGAAGAAATTAGCAATACCTAGTGATTATGTTGTGTAGTTATAAGAAACTGACTATAATACTAGAGTTAAAAATGGCCCAAAAACATTTTCATAAGCCATGAGTTGTAATGAATCTCAATTGTGGTATAATATCATGGTAGATGATATGAATTCTATGACATCTAACAAAGTTTGGGATCTTATCGAGTTGCCTAATGGTGCAAGGGCCATTAGATGTAAATGGGTCCTCAAGACATAAAAGGGACTCATTAGGCAACATTGAAAGATATAAAACTAGACTTGTTATCAAAGGATTTACTCAACAAGAAGGAATCGATTACACAGAGACTTTTTCTCTTATATTTAAGAAGGATTCCTTACGAGTGATTATGGCATTGGTTGCCCATTTTGATATAGAACTACATTAAATAGATGTGAAAACAACGTTCATAAATGGAGACCTAAAGGAAGAGGTTTATATGAAACAATCGAAAGGATTCTTCTCTAGTGATGGTGAGTGTTTAGTGTGTAAGCTTAAGAAATCCATATATGGATTGAAACAAGCCTCTCATCAATGGTATTTAAAATTTCATGATATCATCTCTTTATATGATTTTTTAGACAATATTATGGGTCAATGCATATATCAGAAAGTGAGTGGGAGTAAAATTTGTTTCTTTGTTTTATATATGATGATATTCTACCTGTCATTAATGACAGGGTTTGCTATATAGGTGAAACAATTTCTTTCTAAGAATTTTGATATTAAGGATATAGATGAGACATCTTATGCCATTGGCAGTAAGATCCATAGGGACAAATCTCAATACATTTTGGATTTATCCCAAGAAATCTATATTAATAAAATCTTAGAGAGATTTTAGATTAAAGATTGTTCACTAAGTATAGCATCTATTGTGAAGGGTAATAGGTTCAATTTGAACCAGTGCTCGAAAAATGAGATTGAAAGGGAACAAGTGAAATATATTTCATATGCTTTTGTAGTAGAGAGCCTAATGTATGCTCAGGTTTGTATAAGACCTGACATTACGTTTGTTGTTAGAATTGTGTTGATTCACGAAAGTCAACATCTGAATATGTGTTGATTCATGAAAGTCAACATCTGAATATGTGTTTATGTTTGCTAATGGAGCGATATCCTAGAAGAGTTCAAAGCAAACTTTGACTGCTACTTCTACCATGGAGGTTGAGTTCGTTTCTTATTTTGAGGCTACCTCGCATGGTGTATGATTGAAGAGTTTCATATTTGGACTTAGAATTGTGTATTCCATTTCTAGGCCATTAAAAAATATACTGTGACAATTCAGTTACAATTTTCTTGGCTAAAAACAAAAAGAGTGGTACGTAGTCAAAACAAGCACATCAACATTAAGTATTTGGCCATTAAGGAACATGTCAAAGAGAATAAAGTGGTCATTAAACACATTAGCACTGCATTAATGATTGTTGATCCTTTAACGAAAGGCATGCCACCAAAAAGTTTTCAGGATCATATTGCTAAAATGAGACTCGGTTCAATTATTTGATTTATTGTATGTACTTTCAGGAAAACTCTTATTAATTTTTATTGTTTTCTCATTCTTGTGTATACATTTTTTATTTTGAGAATAACAACTATTATGGACCTAGAATAAACATAAAGGTTTATTTATTCAATTAAAGAGGAATAAGAAATAAAATGCATCGTGATACATAGAAAGTAATAATCACATTTAGAGGACTTATCGCCATTATTCGTATATTTGGTTTCTTTAATTGAGCAAATGTTTCATTCATTTTAGATTACATTTAAGACTCCAGTGGAAGACTCTTATCCATTGGTTATCCAATAGTTTCCTTATGATAGGTCATCTTCGTTCATTTTGAAACCTCATGACTTTCTACCGGGACCGTCATCTCCCTCTATTGCTTATCAGTGTACTAAAATCCTTAAAGGTTCTTTTCTTTTAGTTTTTGTTTCTTGGGTTAATATTTATCCTATATGCTGTAAGTAACCATGAGCATGGTGTTCACAACCAAACACAAATCCTAACTAGAAAAACAAAAAAGTAAAAGAAACATTTAATAGCCTTGGAAATGGAAATAATAAATCCCCAAAAGTGCAACTGTAATAAATATAGTTCGAAAAGCCAATGAAGGGTCATGTTGTTCTGTCTAGAATTTAATAGATGGATGTATTGATTGAGACTGTTTAGAAATAAAACCAGCGAAGGGATGGCTGGAGCTGGGACCATATACCCAGAAAAGGATGGTCGATCAAGAATCTGCACTGTCCTTAATTAACTACCACCGATCTTTTATTCGGTCGGCAGATCCTTTGATTTTTCATTTCTCTTTCATGGAAAATAAATACAGTACATTTTCTAAATGCGTGGTTATGGTGTAAAACAAGGGCGACCACACGAATCCCAGGTGGATCTTGTGACGCGTCATAAGCCGAGAACTAAATTTCTTTTTTTTTTTAATTCCTGCTTAAATAATTCTAAAAATATAGAATTATTGGGTCAATCTCTCCAATTTCCTCTAAATTTTACGGCCTTAAATTCCAAAGACACAAAGTTTCAACTTTAATTGATGGATAGTTGGTGGAGACGGTGATATAATCGACCCATGTACCGTAATAATGCCAGTTTACGCCACCTAAAACCCATAGAATTTTCAAATGCCCCCAGAAGAATAACAAATCAGAATTAGATTATTCACGTTTTAAATATTGAAATCCTAATTGAACACACCAAAGTCTACAACACTATTGGAGATGATGTTGCATCTTAAAGTAAACTTTATGAGCGTACTTGACTTTTAACCACAAAATCTTTCCAATCTCGATAGGACTTCTTAGCACATGATTAGCCAATAGCAAGCTTTTGACCCTGTATAATTATGTCAGCGCATACGATTATCTGCAAAATATCACTGACATGAGAGATGACTGAATGGAAGTTAGCCATCTGGAGGTAGCAAGTCACTTTCTGATTCTGGTATTGAAAATGATAGAATTAATGAATCTATCATACGTAGCTGTTAGAATCACGGGCCGAATTGTTGACTGTGGAAAAAGATACATACTCCAAAATTTTGATATGTATCAGTCACTGTTTATTGACAACATAATACCATATATACCATACACAAACACTTTTTTTTTATTCGAGGAAATCTCGTAGGTGGGCCAAGCGGGCACACCTCTCTGAGGGTCTAATTGGCGCACCACCTCACAAGCGGGCCAAGCAGGCACACCTCATCATTGAGGGCCCAACTAGCTCTCCATCTACAGGTAAAATCCCGATTGTCCCAGGCTCTTACAAGAGGGGCTAGCATGGAATCGAATCTGGGACCTAACCAAAGTCAAACCCCGCTCTCAACCATCGAGCTATACCCCTTGAGGGCACCATACACAAACAAACACACAAATCATGTAGATTTCTCACATTTAAAAAGTTATGTATTTATTCCTTTATTTGGGGATATTGTTGATTTTAACCATATATGGAGTCTCTGAATACTATATAAAAACACACAAAAATTTCGATCAAGAGGTGATCCATATTTTCCAATTTCTCTTTATATCATGGTATCAGAGCAATGATCCAAAGAAATATTGAAAAACTAAGAATAAGAACCCATGGCTAAACCAAGCAACATTGTGCAACACAAGGAGCATTGAGCCTCCACTATTGCTATTCTTGATGATTTAACACTAGCTTTAACCCAAAATCAAATTCCAAATCAAACAACAATTTATGATGCTTCTGTCACATAAATTGACATTAAATTAGATGGAACAAATTATGCGTTAAGGTCTTAGGTCATGGAGATGTATATATGAGAGAAAGACAAATTGGGATACATTAATGGAGACTTGCTGCAACCAAAATTGATAGACTCTAGTTTCAGAAAGAGGCACACTGGGAACACAATTTTAAAGGATGATTAATCAACTCCGTGGATCAATCACTTATTAGCAATTTTGTTCGTTTCCCTACAACAATACAGGTATGGGATGCAATTGCTACAACCTATTTTAAAGGAATTGACACCTCTAAAATGTATGATTTGAAGAAACATGTGACCAGAATGAGACAAACAGGGGGATCCATTAAATCATATTACAATTCTCTTTAAGGCCTATAGAGTGAAATTGATATTTGCCATCCAAATCCTATAGAATGTGCGGGTTATATACAAAAATACAATGCAATCCTATAGAAAGACATAGTTTATACCTTTTTGGATGGATTGGATGATCGATTAGACAAAATACGAAGTTATGTGCTTCAAATACGACCATTCCCTATAGTAGAACAAGCATATGCTCATGTTAGAAGAGAGGATAATAGACAAGCAGTAATATTGACAAGCATTGAGACTATCACAGGTGCTATTATGGCATCAAAAGAGAACAGAGCTGGACATTAATAGCAACCTATACTTTAGATGTCAAAAATAGGAACTTCTGCTACAAATGGTGGAAGACCAAATGCAAGTTCCAAGTCTAAAGGACAAATAGATGAAGGGGGTTACACCCATTGTGGCAACACGAAACATACACGTGAAACTTGCTTTAAGTTACACGGGTATCCTGAATGGTGGAACGAACCCAAAGTGTTGGGACCCGATCAGGAAATCGGATCCAAACCAGAAGACAGAACGAAAGTAACGAAAGTGAATGGAAACAGAAATTTCGCATAATTGGAAAACAAAGCGATCGATAAAGCGAACAATGAATCGAATACAAAGGTATCGGCAGCGAAACAAATACTTATCGATATCAAAAGCGAATCGGATCGAAATAAAAGTAGCGAAGCGAAATAATCGAATACGAATCATAAAGCGGAGCCAAACAAAATAATTAATCTAATTGAAACACATTCCGACATCCGTTGGAACCACAAAGTATATAAAACTTCTCGCGTTGGGAACCTAGACTATTCCAAATCCGGTATAAATTTTTTTTCTTTCTTATGCATCCTTATTCAAACTAATGCAAATCAAATACAAATGATTTCCACTCTTGAAAATTCATCCTTATATAAATCTCAAATACTTAATCACATTCTTATATATCCATACAAGTTCCAAATCTCCTTTTTATCCCAATTATTATCGAAAATTCGGCAGCATAACGGCTGCATTTGACCTAACCCAAAACCTGCAAAGGTCTAAAAACACTTCTATATTTCCCAAATCAATCATACAATCATCAAAATCCACCGGACCCTCCGTCCGGGATCTCAGCATAACCAAACGCAAGCCTATTTCTAAAACACTTCAATAAATCACAATCAGTCAACTTCATCCAAACACAATCAAACACAATTCTAATCCTAACACTTCAATAATTCTCAATCGATCATACAAAATCTCAATCAATCCCATTCATAATTTAATACCATCATATTTCATATACAATTTATAATTCATGATCAAAATCAAATCCCATTCCTAAACAGACTCATACATCCATAATTCATAACTCAATCCGAACACGATCAAAACATATTCAATACACATTCACTATTTATATACAAATCCATTCATATTCACCTCAATGCAATATACAATTCCATAATGTACTTACATTTTCCGATCTCATAATCATACACAAACTTAAATCCATACTTAATTTCAGCATTTATTTACAATCCGAAAAGAATACACTAACATCAAACTTTACACATAAATACAAAACATGCACAAATCGAACTGAAGTCG
>JANKYF010000225.1:31306425-31319018 GCA_029829435.1 Erythroxylum hondense
CTTCCATGATACTACACCATCTGTTAACATAAAAATGTACCATGATATGAACTTCCTATCATATGGGCATATAACATAATCTAAATTTGTATAACCTATGAAGTCAAAAGTAATGACTTTTTTTAATGTCAACATATAATCCTTAGTTCCCTTCAGATATGTAAACACTTATTTACTATATTCCAATGGTATATTCCTAGGTTAGCCAAATATGTACCCAGTAGTCGAACAAAAAGTGCAATGTCCAATATAATGCATACCTGAGCATAAATCAGGCTACCAATAACTACACTAGAATAAATTACATTCTTCATAGCCTCTCTTTATATCATTTTATTTGGCATTGTGCCAAAGATAATCTCTTACCATAAGAGATAGGTGTCGTAATAAGTTCACAATCAGCCATAATTCTTTCAATGAGAGATTCAACAAGTATTGAGACTTGTCTTTGTGAATCTGAATAACCGGCACAAAAATGTCTCACCAACATCCTTTATGTTAAAATGCTTAGCCAAAAGCTATTAAACCTCATACAATATGGGCAATACATTTGATACAAGTAAAATATCATCTATATATAAAAGTAGAAAGAAAACCTTACTCTTTATAACCTTATAATACAAATATCTTCAACTTTATTTTTTAAAAATTAAAATAAGGTAAGAACCTCATCAAACTTTAGGTACAATTGTCTATAGGCTTGTTTCAAACCACATATAGATTTTTTTTCAATTTAAAAACCATGTCAGCTTTATCTTGATCCTGAAATCCTTCAGATTGTTCCACATTGACCTCTTCATAAAGGTCTCCATTCAGGAAAACGATTTTGACATCCATCGATGTAGCTTCATATCACAATGAGCTAATATTATCATAATCACTCTATATACATCCTTAGAGGATACCAAAGAAAAGATAATATTAAATTTGATCCCTTATCTTTAAGTGAACCCTTTGACGACCAACTGAGATTTAAACTGCTCAACTTTACCTTTAAGAGTCCTTTTTGGTTTTGTTAATCCATTTACAACTGATAAAATTTTAGTTATGATATAAATATATAAGCTCTCGTACCTTATTATGTTTCATGGATTGCATCTTATACCTAATTGCATCCCACCTAAATTCTATATAAGATCCAAAAATAGCTTCTGTAAAAGTAATTGGATCTACTACATATCTAATAACATAATCTTATTCATCGAAATAAACTAGATGAGATAATATGCCTTCTCATTTTAGTAGATCTTCTTAATCGAACTGGTTCAGTATACTCTAGTACATTAGAAACCTCAATTTGTATAGGTATGGGTTCTTGTCCCTATACTGGTATGGTACTAAGACCTTGATTCACTAGTTTTGAATGTATGAGTAATGGATATGAAATAACTATGGTATCCACCCATTTATCATGTAAGAATGACTACACTCATCAAGATGAGATGGACCACACTTATTATAGACATTATGCTCCAAAAACTTAGTTGTTTGTAATCCCACTATTTTATATCCTCCATCTCTATAGTAAAATATGTACCCCTTAAAGTGGTTGGGATGTCTAACAAAATACCAACTAGTGAAATGAGAATGTAACTTATCTTTATAAGGATTATACAAATGTACCTAACTTGCGCAACCTTATACATGAAGATGGGTGAGGCTAAGCTTATACCCCTTTAATATTTCAAATGGTGTTTCTAAAACTAATTTGCTTATGTATCATCCCGTTATTGTTAGCAAGGGTATTTTGATAAATTGGGACAGACTGATAGGTTTCATTGCATTCACTGATTGAGCATATTACTGACCTCTAATTATAGAGGAACAGGTTTATTGCATATGCATTTATTCATAGTTCATGTATTCATGATTTTTCGGTATTTGATTGTGAGCATGGACTAACTGAATTGACTGTTTGAGAGTTGATTGAGAAATTAGGAGTAATTGGGCTCGAATGACTGATTTAGAATAATTCAAGAGTGATTGGTGATTTATAGTGGTTTATAGGAAATTTTCGAGAAATTCGGGAAAAAATGCTCGGACCGAAAATTTTGGAGTGACAGACCGATTGACAGTATGGTACTGACAGATTTGTCTAATGGCAATGGAAAATTAGAATTATACTGTTAGGAAATAAAAATGTTGAGCCATTGAAATTTAGAGACTGAATTTTGAACTGATTTGGAGACCTATGTCTATAAATAGCTAGGTTTGAAATTTTGGGGATGTTCCTAAGGCAATGGCATTTCTTCTCTTCCTCCTCCCACGGTGTTCATCGATTCCTCCCATCGGTGAGGTTTTTCGATTCTTCCTTGTGGTTTTCTCCTCATTGTGCAAGGCTAACTTGTTTATTGTGATTGATGAAGGTTGAGAAGCTTTAGAGTGGTTAATCGGTGATTTGAGGAAGTTTTAGGGTTTACGGTGATTTTGAGAGATTTGTGGATTGATCTTCGATTGGTAAGTATTAATGGCTTTAATGTTGTTATTTATAGTTTCTGTTGCATTTATGGCATTTATTATGGTTGATTTGAGTAGTTGAGAGTGTTTAATGAGGGTTTTAGAGAGAGGAATGGACAGAAATGGATCGGAGAAGACGAGGCGGATCGTCGCACGCCGCGACCTGCACGCGAGCCTCGCCACCACGAATAATTATTCGTTCGCCGCAACAAGCATGAAGGGGGCGTCGCAGCGAGCGTCAATTAGTTAATGCCGCGACGAGCCTCCTTCGCCTCGCGGCGCGCCCAGAATGGGTTGTTCGCCGCGGCGAGAGCCTCTTGGCCGTGGCGAATGGGACTGTTCTGATGGTATATATTTTAGTTTATTGGGCATAATTTATGGTATAGACCTTCGATTGAGGTGATTCCAGATTCGTTATAAACTAGGGAAAGAGGTCTACAATTGAAGATAATTATGGGAGTTAGAATTCAATTTAAATGGTACTGATTCATAGATATTAAGGTCAATTATGGTTCCTATTGTGACCTAAGTATTGAATTATGATAATTGGAGTTTTAATTGGGATTTTCACTAGAGGTTTTGACCCAATGGATAAGGAATTGCTATAGGGAATACGAATTGAGGAAATTGACTGAATTTTAGGATTGGATCAATCATTATCGATCAATTGAACGAAGAGATAGGGTTGAGCATAAGATTTCAAAATTGGGTTTTAGTGTCGGAAATCGTGAACATGCATTGTACATAATTCCATTGAGACATATGCATCACTGAATTGTTTAATTGAGCATTTAGTAATGGGATTGTATTTAACTGTTATAGAGGCGTCGTTGGATCGTCATTCTACGGACATTGCTGGGACTTCCAGGCAGTAGCTCAGAAGTTACAGGTGAGTAACCTAGTTGGTTTCTCAAATTCCTGATTGCTTAAATGCTCTGTATGACTACTTGCAAAGGTGAATTGCATGATTACTGAAATGTATAGGATTAAAAGTGCATGCTTTTACTGTACTGAATGGGACTGCTACATGACACTGGAAATTGCAATACTGGACTTTTATAGCCATATCACTGAATTACTGAGCACTGCAATACATGCATAAATGCATGAACAGATAATGGTCGTTGTGACCCAAGTCACGATTATCACTGAAATGAACCTCGAGCTCTAACATTGTACTGACCGGGCCTCGAGCCAGAGGGGATTTATCCCTGACGCATCCACTGAATACTGACTGAGCGCTTGGGCACAACACTGAATAATTGGAAAAGAGTCACATATGCATTGTATACGCATGACTAACTGATTTGTGACAGTTACTGAAATTATGTGATGACGTGATTTATTGTAAATTGTTCTGTGATACTGCAAACTGTTATAGACTACTGCAAATTGTTATATACTAATTGTATGTTACTGTGCTATGCTGTACGCAATATGCGTAATGCATGATTTGTGTGAGCCATCGATGATGGTTTCTCGCTGAGTTCGCAAACTCACCAAAAATTGCATCTAATTTTTCAAGACTGATAGATTAGACCCATAGCTCCGGAGATAGTCTTTTCCTTCCGTACGAGCGTGCTGGCAAGATAAGCGATGGCACACAGGTCGGTCAGCTGGGTTGGACTTTTGCGGATGATTTAGTATAGACTTTTGTATCAGCTTCCTTTTTGGGTTTTGTTTATGGGACTGATAAACTTGTCTATTCTGCTATTGGATGACTGTATCAAGATTGATATTATGGTTTTTAAAATTAGTGATTTCTGTTATATTGTGATTTATTTATTGCGATGCCATATGGATTATTAGTGGGATTTTTCTGGTAGTGCACCTTTATCGTGGGATGCGTGTCGGAGCGACCTTCGGGTGTCCCGATGTGTACCCTACGGTGAGGGGGCGCTACATGTTACAAGTGACAGTGTAGTTTCATGGGTTGGAAAATGAAAATCCAAATACCCATATCACAAATTTCTTGGAAATTTGTAACACTTTCAAGTACAATGGAGTAACAAATGATGCAACTCGATTATGGTTATTTCTATTCACTTTAAAAGATAAAGATAAGGTGTGGTTAAATTCTCTTTAATCAGTGTCCATTACTACATGAACCAAGTTAGCTTAAGCATTTCTGTCGAAGTATTTCCCTTTAGCTAAAACAACTAAGATTATTAAGGAAATTACCAACTTTTAGCAACATGATGGTGAAACTCTGTATAGGGCTTAGGAAAGGCTTAAAGAGTTACAAAGAAGTTGTCCTCACCACAATTTACCTCGAAAATTATTTCTATGAACTTTTTACAGTAGAGTTAACACCACCACCCATGGTAAAATTGATGCAGCGGTAGGAGGATCTTTAATGAAGAAGACAATTGATGTGGCATATGATCTATTGGAAGAAATGACAGCCATTAATGCATTGTGGGCATCAGATAGGTCTCGATTGATGATAAAAGAATAGAAGGGGCTTTTGTCTCTAGATCTAGTCACTGCTTTATAGGTCGAAGTTGCAAATCTTGCAAAACAGATTTGTAGTTTTACCTCATCAATGGTAGCAGTTTAGAGTGTATGTGAGTTATGCAATCAACAGGGTTATTTCACTAATGACTATCCAGTAGTTCCTACAACTGAGCAAGCCAAGTTTGTGGGAAATAATCGTTTAGGAAACATCCCATTCTCAAACTCTTATAACCTTGGATGACAGAATCATCCCAAATTTTCATGGAGTAATAACAACAACATAGTGGGAGAGTAGAGACATCTTCAGCATAGGAATCCATTTGAAACTAACATGGAGAAATTTATGGAAATGATTGGAACTAAGCTGAATCAATAAGATGAATCACATCAGAAGCTAGACGTGAAGGTTGATCAAATAGCGAAAAATCACTCTTCTTCAGTCCATAATTTGGAGGTTTAATTGGGAAAATTGGCAACTTCTCTTGCTAAGAGGAATATTGGAAGTTTCCTGAGCACCACAAAACCAAATCCAAAGGATTCTTTAAAAGCTATATGTCTAAAGAGTGGTAAGGAGCAGGAAAATCAAGTAAAAAAACAAAGCAGATGAACAAACAATAGAAGAGAGCGAGTCACATAGCTTCAGTCGTGATCATAAGGAGTCAGGGTACGATTGCACCCTGGTAATTGAGTCAGAACATGAAGAATCAAGCTTCGGGCGCACTCGCAACAGTGAAGGGTGTGATTGCATACACCATAAAGCAGGTAAAAATAAGCAAGCCAAAGCAGGAAAGCATCTTCCACCTGTTCCTTTCCCTCAACGACTTAAGAAACAATAGTATGATATTTAGTTTGCCTCATTTCTTGAAAATTTAAAAAAATTGCAGATTAATCTTTCTTTTGTGGAGGCACTATAACATATGCCCAAGCATGCTAAAGTTTTGAAAGATTGCTTTCAACAAAATGTAGTTCAAATATTTCTAATGCTATTCCTTCTAAACTACAAGATCCTGGAAGTTTCACGATTCCTTATGTAGTTGGTGATAAACGATTTAACAAAAGTTTGTGTGACTTAGGTGCAAGTATCAACTTGATGCCCCGTTCAGTCTTTCGGAAGTTAGGTTTTAGAGAGGTTAAGTAGAAATCTATGGTGTTGCAACTAGTGGATCAATCAATCAAGAGGCCGTTTGGGATTTTGAAAGATGTGCTTGTAAAAGTGGACAAGTTTATCATTCCATTAGATTCCTGGTGTTGGATTACGAAGCTGACTCAGAATGCCCATTGATTCTGGGCCGTCCATTCCTGTACACAGGAAAAGTTTTAGTAGATCTCTATGGAGGGGAACTTATATTGCGCATTGGTGAGAAGCAAGTTGAGTTTTCTATAAGGTCAGCAATGAAGCACCCCATAGATAATGAGGTTTGTATGAGGGTTGATGTTGTGGATAAATGTGTGTTGAGTATGGTCGAAGGTAAGGAGAAAGAAGTTTCTTTTGATCTGGATGTAGAGGTTATTGGTGAAGGAAAGGGTGAACAAGAAAGAATAGAGTAGTTAGTGTGAGACACAAATCTAGATTCACCATCCATTGTGTGTCCACCGGTTCTAGAGTTGAAACCATTGCCTAGTAATTTAAGGTATTCGTTTCTAGGGGAAGGGGAAACCCTCCCTATTATTGTATCAAATAATTTGACAAATGAGCATAAACAATGGTTGGTAGAGTTAGTGAGGAAGCATGTTAGAGCTATGGGTTGGTAGATTTCGGATATAAGAGGAATTAGTTCCAACGTAGTGATACACATAATTTACTTGGAGGAAGGAAGCAAGTTTGTGAGCAAATGATAGAGGCGATTAAATCCAAACATGAAGGAATTCATAAAGAAAGAGATAGTCAAATAACTGAATGCAGGCATCATCTATCCTATTTCAGATAATAAGTGGGTAAGTCTGATTCGATGTGTGCCGAAAAAGGGAGGTATGACTGTTGTTAGAAATGAGGAAGGTGAGGTTATTCCTACAAGGACAATAACGAGTTGGAGAGTGTGCATTGATTTTAGGAAACTGAATTCTACTACGTGAAAAGATCATTTCCCATTACCATTTGATCAAAGCATCAGGTCATGCTTTTTATTGTTTCTTAGATGGATATTCAGGTTATAATCAAATTTTTATTTATCCTCAGGATCAAGAGAAGACCATATTCACATGCCCCTATGGAACGTTTGCATATAGAAGAATGCCTTTTGGCTTGTGTAACACTCCAGCAATGTTTCAGCGGTGTGTGACGACAATTTTTGCTGATTTAGCGGAGGATTTATGGAAATATTTATGGATGATTTTTTAGTTTTTGGTCATTCATTTGATGCATGTTTGTAGAATTTAAGGAAGGCGCTTGCACGATGTGAGGAATCAAGTTTAGTTCTCAACTGGAAGAAATGCCATTTTATGGTAAATGAGGGCATAGTGCTCGGGCATAAAATTTCCAGTAAGGGAATTTGACGTTGACAGGGCTAAGATGGAAGTAATAGCAAAGTTACCACCCCCTATGAATGTAAAAAGAGTTCGCTCATTCTTGGGACATGCCAAATTTTACAGATGATTTATTCAAGATTTTTCCATAATTGCTCAACCTTTAACTAATTTGTTTGTGAAAGATTTGCCATGTGATTTTAATGTTGATTGTATGCAGGCTTTTGTGACACTTAAGGTGGCTCTTATGATAGCACTAGCGTTAGCAGCACCCAATTAGTCGCTACCATTAGAGGTAATGTGTGATGCAAGCGATCATGCGGTAGGTTGTGTAATAGGGCAGTGGAAGGATAGAAAACTGCATGCAGTTTACTATACAATCAAAATGTTATCAAGAGATCAGTTGAATTACACAACAACTGAGAAGGAGTTTTTGGCGGTGGTTTTTGCATGCGAGAAATTTAGATAATTCCTTATCGGAGAAAAAACAATAATCTTTTCAGATCATGCAGCATTAAGATAATTGTTTAACAAGAAAGATGCAAAGCCAAGACTAATTTATTGGGTGTTGTTATTGCAGGAATTTGACATTGAAATTAAGGATAAAAAGGGAGCTAAAAATGTGGTGGCAAATCACTTGTCTCAACTTGAACAAGAGAATAATACAGACGATCAACCAATTCAAGAAAAATTTCCAAATGAGCAGATTTTTCTTATTTAGCAGTTGGAAACTCTATGGTATGCCGACATAGTAAATTATGTGGTGAACGGTATTGTTCCTTCCGATTTGTCTTATCAACAATGGAAGAAATTCTTTGCAGACATTAAGCATTATCATTGAGAAGAACCATATTTATTTAGAATATGTGTTGGTGGATTGATTAGGAGATGTGTTCCGGAAAGTGAGATGCTCTCTGCGCTAACTCATTGTCATGATTTGTTTTATGTAGGGCATTATGGGGGCAATCAAACTACGAGTAGAATCTTAGAATGTGAATTGTATTGGCCAATGTTAAACCAAAATGCGAGGGAGTTTTGTGCAAATATGTGATAGATTTCAATGAACGGGAAGCATCTCAAGAAGAGACAAAATGCCATAATTAAGTCTATTGGAGGTTGAGATATTCAATGTATGGGGAATCGATTTCAGGGGACCGTTTCCTACATCTTATGGAAACAAATACATATTAGTGGGCGTAGATTATGTCTCCAAATGGGTGGAAGCTAGTGCCAACTCAAGTAATGATGGAAGGGTGCTAATAAAGTTTTTGAAGGGGTTGTTTGTGCGTTTTGGAATTCCACGGGTATTAATCAGTGATGGTAGTTCTCATTTCTATAACTTAAGGCTCGAACTTCTTCTTAAATGATATGGTGAGCAGCATAGTGGCCACACCCTATCATCCATCAACAAATGGGCAAGTGGTAGTTGTCAATAGAGAGCTAAAAAGGATTTTGGAAACAACGGTGAACAAAGTAAGGAAAGATTAGGCTATGAAGTTTGATGATGCATTGTGGGCATATCAAACAGCTCTCAAGACACCTATTGGAACAAATCTATACAGATTTGTTTATGGTAAAGTATGTCATTTACTCGTGGAACTGGAACATAAAGCATACTGAGCTATCAAAACGTTTAACATGGACAACAAGGTGGCGAGGACTAAGAGATTGTTGCAGTTGCAAGACCTGGAGGAATTACATTTCACAGCCTATGAGAATGCCAAGTTATTCAACGAACGAACCAAGAAATGGCACAACAAGCACATCAAAGATAAGCATTTCAAGGAAGGTGATTTTGTACTGCTTTATAACTCTAGATGAAGGTTATTTCCATGAAAGTTATGTTCAAGGCGGAGTGGCCCTTTCAAAATTACTACTGTTTATGAGAATGGAGCTTTGGAATTTAACAATGCACGCGGTGAGAATTTCAAGGTGAATGGTCAAAGATGTAAGCTTTATCTTGGAGGTCTTATCCATCGACCTAAGGAGGCAATTGATTTTCAATTTAACCCATGAAAGGAAGGTTTCGGTCATGTTAAAAGACCTTAAAATTAGCAAATGTGTGTGTAGGTTTAATTTAAAATTTATTTGTTGTTTGTTTAACAAGTTATGTGGAAAAATAAATATGGTGCGATCGCTAGTGTAGCATGCAATCGCACTATATTGCAAGAAAAGCATGGTGCGATCGCGACTGAGAATGATTGGTGAATACCATTCGAGTGCGATCGTAAGTTTCCAAAGTGCACTCGTGGCACTATATTATAGGTGCAGTTCACGTGCGTTTGCAAGCTAATCACACTACACTAGGTAACATTTAAAATTTAAATTCTTTCTTGATTCTCAACCTAAATTTATTCTTTAACCAAATCAACTATTGAAGAGAATGTCAAGGGGAAAGATGGTAGCATTCAGGTCTAAAAGGAAGGGTAAGATCGTGACATTTGATGCCAGATCTCTCAGCACATTATTCCGCCCCTTTCCCTATCTTCTTGTATGAGGAAGGTAAGAAATATCAAAAGGTGAAGGTAAAAAGAATTATTGTTATGAGATACTTTGATTGGGAGATGGTGACACAGCTAGGTGTGAAAGATAATCTTTTAGTATGGCCGAGCGATTGGGATGGTTGCGGCTGATTATGGGCAAATGGGAGATTTATGAAAAGATGATACACGAATGTTATACCACCTTGGTGGTAGAAGGGACGAAGTTTCACAAAATTTAAGTTTAGGTTGTGCAGACAAGAGTGGGAGATGGATGCTTCAATGTCGGAAAATTTATTTGAGCTGCCACAATCGGGTTCCATTAACCCATCTGGCAAATTTTTCCTGGGAGATTTTTAGAGAGCAATTACGGAGGGGCCATTAGCATATTTAGTTCAATACGTTCCAAACCTGCCCATTCGGGATGCCTCGTTGACCTTACTTCATAACGTTCCAAACATCATCATACACCTATCTCTTAACTCTAAATTCATTCTTTTGTTCATCTCTATTGACTCTCAAAACTCACGTATTTGCATATATATACACAGTGAAAACAGAGGCCTCATGTCTGTTTTCTTCAAAAAAAAATTTGGACCTAGTTATACCTATTTTCTAAGATCTTTCAACTCCAAAAATCATTTTTACAACCTCTTAAAACATTTTATCATCAAAACCGAAAAATCAACAAATCTACATTTCCATCTTATATTCACGAAGAACATAAAAAGTGTATAATTTTCTCATGAATATGAAATATCAACTAATTTACCAACTTTAATCCATATATCAACAACTCATAAGGATTTACTCAGTACTTACTTGTTAAATGTCCAAATTCATCAAAATCCCAAGAAGCCCTAATCTCTATGCAACTTACGCACATCATTATGGAAGTTAGGCAAGATTCGGTTTTTCTTTAGGCAAAAGGAAAAAACCGAAGTTGGGAGTAGAAAAAGATAGATGAAAACAAGATTTTTTTTGGTGAAGGTTTGAAGGAAAACTCTGTGTAAAGGAACAAACTTAAAGAATATAACCATGAAGAAGATGTTTTTAAGACAAGACAAACAGTGTCTTTGTCTTTCAAAGTTAAAAGAATAGTAGTAGACCTTTTTTGTTAGATCAACTTTACATGTGATACTTGCCACTCATCCATCTCTTAAAGCTTTAACTAGTTCTCATTTAACTAGTCCAACCAACTCCAATATTTTTACTACTATTTTCTCCCAATTTTCAATATCATTTTCTCAAAGATTCTAAAGTCATCAATGAAATTTCTTCAATATCATCAAACCTTTATTTCTATTTCCATTCATCAATTTATTTTCCAAGTGGCATTTTTCCTAATCCAATAATATACCCAACATTTCTTGGAAATTTTTCCTAAAATACACCAGAATTCTAAATCGACAAAGATTATCATCAAATATTCGAATTCAACAATTTATACTCTCTAAATCAGTCCGTAGCACATATAATCCATAGTTCACATTGTAAAAAAATTTATGAATCAATTATACCTG
Source organism: Erythroxylum hondense (assembly GCA_029829435.1). NCBI lineage: Eukaryota > Viridiplantae > Streptophyta > Magnoliopsida > Malpighiales > Erythroxylaceae > Erythroxylum > Erythroxylum hondense. Next base: position 31,317,806 of record JANKYF010000225.1, read on the forward strand.
GAATATGTCAATGAATGCATGTATAATCATTTTAATGTGTGAAAGATTCAAATTCACGTGCATATATACTAATAACATACATGAGCAGGAAAAATGCATTTTTCCTAATCTTTCATTGATCTCACATGTACCATATTTTTGGGTTCTAACTCTTAATATGGGAATGGGATGTTACACATAACGTTGCTCCAAGATGCCTTTTTGAAGTTAGAATACTAATTCTCCTTGTAATGAACAAGCAATGAGTGTTTAGTTTTAAAGCTTGGTAAACGCAAAAGTCTTGCTCGAAATATAGGGTTTGAGGGTTAGGGGGAAAAGGTCTTGCTTTTAAATTTGGAGTTTTGATGGAGAGGGAGCATAGGTTATAACTTTTAATGGTAAAATCTAAAAGAAGAGTCTAGGCGGGATAAAGGAGAAGAGAGGTAGGTTACCAAAAAGAGTAAAAGTGAACTGGGTTTAGAGAAATGTTAGTGAATTAAAGGAGAAAGGTTGGAGCAAAACTAGTGAGATTAGAGACCATCTCTCACTAACTTTCACTAACTTTTATCATTATAAAGGTTTCACTACAAAATATTTGTAACTTTTGCATTTATAATTGGCTCTCTTTTCTTTTTAATGGGATTCAACATGATTGATCCATTTTGTGAACTCGTTTAGCAAACAAAAAGAATGGAAATACATGTATAGATTCCTTAAATAATGTAGAAGCAGACTCTCATTAATAAATTGCTAGGCACTTCCTCAAAGCTAGTTAAATTTCTTGGGGCCTAAGACTTTTATCTAATAAGCTATAAGTTACACTTATAGCGTAGATCAGGTGAAAAGCAACAAAAACTTATTCCTCCACAATTCTTGTCCTATGACTATGCTAAATTTGTATTTAGAAAGGACATTATAGTCCTGGAATAAAAACCAGAGGGAAATAAGGTAAAGTAGAGATTTACTTATTTTAAAAGTTAGTTTGTTGTCATGGGAATTATCTTTCATATATTATCGAGATTGGAAATATATTAGTTGGCATGATATGTTACATGTACACCATTAATTTGATGTCTTTTGATATGTTATTTTTGCAAAAAGTTAAAATTTTGAGTATTCTATTGTTGCTTTTTAAATTTGGGACTAGAATTGTAAAATCCTTTGGAGGAATCATGCAGTTGAAGAGGCGACGTGGGAACCTTTGGATGCAATGAAGGAGAAGTATCCACACCTC
>JANKYF010000225.1:31433660-31447550 GCA_029829435.1 Erythroxylum hondense
GTCTATCAAAGTCATCATGAATGAGTTGTAGTATTTTTCTCAGAACGTTGGGAAGCTTGTATTTGGGACGAAAACGAATTCATTGAGCTGGCCGTCTCATAATTGCTGGAGCATATACTTATTTACGAACAATTGAAATAGTGGAGGAAAGTCATACCAATACAATAGGCATGCCTGTTACGATTAGAAGGGTACATAGTCAAGATAAAGTGGCCAACTAGATACATAGAACATTTGCGCATAGGATCCTGTGCAGCTTGGGTTCAATCGATGTGCTTTGTCTCCCTCTCAAGTGAAACCAAAATCTCCAGAAAATATACCTGTAAACCGAAGTACGAGCGACGATGAATGGTTAAAGTAGTTAGGCAGAGTGGGAAAGGTTGAATGTAGTACTTGAGACAGATTCATTATTTTTCCTTTTTCAACAATTGACATAACCAACGGTTTTATGCTCATCATGGACTGAGGAACAGGTTCCCTCGGGACAGATCTGTCAAGTAGACCTTAAAAAGATTTTCATGTTTCCCTTTACCTTGTAGGTCTCAAGCAACTCATTACTGCGTCAAGCTCTAGCTGTTATGGGAGCCTGAAAGGACTTCTGAATCTTGCCTATTGATTCTTTTCAATCTCAACCTTAAATCTGCTAGAAAAGTTATTCAAGCTCCTGTCATCTACATTCCTTGATTCTTACAAAAAAAACTCTTCAAGTTCTTGTAAAGGACATGGATCATCCAGCAACACCCAAATCCTTCACAGGCCACAACGATACAGGCCCATCAACATGATCATTTTAGAAGTCATTATAACTGCATATTTTATTGTTGTAACGGTAGAGATTTGTATAGCTGTAAAATGAGAAGTACAAGTGTATATATATTGTCTACCTTCTACAGTGTACGCAAGCAAGAAATAAACCATCATTCTTTTTTACAACTCTCAATTCTTTCATGGTATTGGAGCTATATTAGACTAACGTCTATGGCTGCTTCTCCCTCTTCTTCCACTGCCACTGCTGATTCACCATCTGATCAGCTCCTCAATTTTCCATCACTGGCCAAGTCTCTAAATTTTACCATTACCAAGCTTACCCGATCAAACTATATCACTTGGAGAGCCCAAGTTCTTGCTGCAATCCGTGCCCTGGAGCTAGAGAAATTTATTTCCCCTTCATTTGTTATTCCTGCTGCTTTCATCCACTCCGATGACAACTTCTCTCTTCCCAATCCTGAACATCGCCTTTGGCGTAGATCTGATCAGCTTCTTCTTTGTTGGTTATTATCAACTGTTGATGATGACATTGTCAGCCTTATCGCCCATTCTCAATCCTCTGTTGAAGCTTGGAATACTCTTGAGAAACTATTTGCTCAAACAAGCATGGTTAAAGTTTTGCAATTAAAATAGCAGCTATCATCTATCAAAAAGGGATCTGACACTATAAGCACATATATGCAGAAAATAAAAATCATTGGTGACTCACTTCTTTTGGCTGGTCATCCAGTCTCTGACTCTTAATTAATTCTCAGTGCCTTTGCTGGTTTAGGACATGATTATGATCCCATTGTCTGTTTGTTATCAAATACCATGGCATTTTTTTCATTTCAGGACATTCAAAGCTCTCTCCTCATGCGTGAAACCCGCCTGGAACAACAAAATGTTATTGCTCTGCTTCCAACACCATCTATTAATCTTGCAAGCCACACTCATTCATCTACCTTTGCTAGTGGCAGACATTCTGGTCGTAGCAGAAATGCAAGAGGAAGAGGAGGTAGGAATACCACTCGAATTTTCTGCCAGCTCTGTCAGAAACCAAATCATTCAGCTCTGCAGTGTCACAAAAGATTCAATCACAACTGGCAAGGTCCTCCGCAGTCTCAGCAGCCCTGGAGATCCTCCTCTCAACCTATGCAAACATATACTGGATATCATACTTATCCTCAAGCACATTTTGCAAATTCTAGTTCCTCTAACAACTATATTATTCCTCCACAGCAAGAAACATCATCAGAACCATCAACTGAGTCTACTTGGCTTGTTGAAAGTGGTGCCACAAATCATGTCACTCCTGACATTCAAAACCTCAGCATCGATCACTTAACCGTAGGCAATGGTAATTTGTTACCTATTTCACACATTGGTTCCTCTTTCTTCCAAATTAACAAATTCTCTACACCATTACATCTCAAAAGCATTTTACATGTGCCTTCAGTAACCAAAAATCTTTTAAGCATTTCTAAGCTTACAAAAGACAATAATATTGCTATTAAATTTACTAATAATGGTTGTTTCTTTAAGGATAAGCTTTTCGGAACCACTCTTCTGCAGGGAATTAAGAGATACGGCATTTATAACCCTATTTCTCCATTTTCAACAATTAGGCTGGTTGATCTATAAGTGAAGAAGAGGGAAGAGATTGAAACGCTTAGCACCCTTTTCTTCGGGAGGTGTAAAATCGCTTAGGAACCCTCTTTGTTAACCTACAAAATTGACATGGAATATTTACCAGATCTTTGAATGCCATTAATCCTTCCAAAGGAAAGTTATAATTTATGTTGCAAGGGGTTTTAATAACATGCTACAGGAAGAAAAAAAATAATCGTTGTTTTAAACAAATTTGGAATACATAACTACCAATCGCATCCCTTAATGCGATGACAGAGTCTGCTGTTGAAGAGCTTCAAACCTGAGAATTGCCTTCCACATTTTTCCAAAATTGTACCTCAGCCAACCAACTCCATTTGCATACATAGTTTCATTATGTTAAGATTTGTAAAGTGAATCCAGTTAAGAATGAAATTTTAGATAATCCATATAAATTTAATTCAAATCCAAGAAAGATAAATGGGATATACGAAGAAAATTCATCTATTAAAGAAATCAGGAATCATATTCATTAAGTATTCAAATGTCCCAAAGAAAGTTTTTTTAATAAGTTCGAAACTCATTAGAGAATAAGAAAAACAAGCACTTGCGATTATCAATATATCCCTTAAATATTAAATAAAATTAGAATTTCGAGTGGACATGATCTGGAATACAACTGTATTCTATACAATATTTGTGATGAAAATTTTAACATTAGTAGATACGATCTGGATACTCTTGTGTTTGAAATTGTAGCTCTTTCTTTAACTTTATAAAGATGGACACAAACTTTGGCACACTCGTATTAGAGATTGTGAACCTTTTTACAACTTTGTGAAGATGGAAACATGCTCTAATATTTTCATGTTGGAAGATGTGTCTCATAACTTCATTTTTTTATAGAAAATGTTACGGGCTAGTACAAGACCATGTTGGAGGTCGTGTTCACATCCAAGTCTTGTGCCATATTAACTTGGATCAAGTTAACTAATAATTATTTTTTATAAGTCCAATGCACCTTTTAATTAATTCTTGACATGACCTTTGAAGCATAATTAGTATGCATGTCTTAAATGAATCCTTTCAAAGCATCTTTAACCCTCTTACTCCTGTCTCTTGCAATTGGTCTACTAGGTATAAACAATGGACCCTTAAACTTTTGATACCCACCTTGCATCATCCATTATCTTTTAGAAAGAATTCAACCTTGAACCATTACTTACCTCAAAAGGAGAAACATAAGTAATATTAAAAGTAATACTAACGCCATACTTAACTGGAAACTCTAGTTTATAAGAGTTATTATTGATGCTTTCAGTGAATTGGAAATGATCATTCCCTTTTGATTGTAACTTAGACCGCCTTTATAATGTGAATCATTCCTTCATGATATTTACCAAAACCGAATCATCAGGTTCAAAAACAACTTGTCTTTTGCCCTTGTTGGATTTGGCTGTATAATGCTCATTCTTCTACTTGATCAGTTGCTTTACACATTCATGAAATTGTCCTTTCATTTAAGCTTTCTTCGCTTCAGCCAAACTAATTGTTTGATCAATATGCAAAGAAGTTAGTGGATTAAAACCATAAATAATTTCAACTAATAAGTAATTAATGGATTAATGTATACTCCTATTATAAGCAAACTCAACAAATGATAAACAATAGTTTCAATTCTTTAAGTTCTTTTGAATGATTGCATAAAGTAATGTAGTTAAAGCTCTATTTACTACTTGATCAGTAGTTTGAGGACGACTGGTAATAGAAAACAATAAATTTGTTCCTAATTTACCCTTACAAAATTCTCTAAAAAGTAAATAAAGAATTTAGTAACCCAGTAGCTCATTATAGTCCTAGGAACTCTATGTAGTCATACTACTTCTTAAAGAACAATTCAGTAACATTAGTTACATCAACAATTTTTTTCATGAGGAATAAAGTGTCATATTAGAGATCCTATCAACTACCACAGATATAGAGTTCTTGCACTTCATCGACCTAGATAATCCTTTCACAAAGTCCATAGAAATATTCGCCCACCAGTCATTAGGTATAAGTAAAGGCATGTATAACCAATGTGTTAAGACCTTAAATTTAGCCTTCTTACAGGTGATGCACTTACCACACAATAGTCTACATCATGTCTTATTTTAGGCTAAGTAAAGTGCTTGCTTAATATATCCAAAGTCTGTTAAAAACCTTCATTTCATGCATCATGCATAAACAACTAATGCATAGAATACATAGACACATAAACTTATTTAACAAAACAAAAAACCATCATTCCTATAAAATTTCTGAAATGACCCTTTTCATATGCTAAATAAAGATTACCAAATACATTGTCATTAGCATATAAATCCTTCACATATTCAAATCCTATTAAATTTTCTTTAAAAATAAATGAGAAAGGTAACTTCCAAGATAAGGCGTCATCTATCACGTTCTGCTTAACTTTATTTATACTTAATGGCATATGGTAATGTTTTTAATGAATTTCGTCTACTTGGTATATTGTTTGTTAAAGTTAACTTGTCCCTAAGGCATTTCAACAATTCATAATCGGTATGTATCACAAATTCTTTGGTCTATAGGTAATATTGCCATACTAATTTCCTAACCAATACAAATAGTTCCATGTCATAAGTGGGAGAGTTCAAGGCTACCTTATTGAGTTTCTTATTGAAGTAGGCTATTGATTTCATGTCTTGTATCAAAGCAACTCCAATGTTTAATCTTCAGGAATTACACTCAATCTCACAAGTTTTAAAAAAATTCAAGTAATACTAACAAAAGGTGATGAACATAATCTATCTTTAATAACATTAAAGGCTTGTTTATAATCACTATCCTAAAGTAACCCCAAATATTTCTTAACAATTTTAGTAAGTGATGCAACAATTGTGCAAAAATCTCTAAAACATACCCAATAGAAACTATTCTATCAATGAAATTCCTTAGCTTCGTTATAAATTTAGGTCTCATATGTTCCTCAATTGCTTTCCCCTTTTTCTCATCCACCTTGATATCTTTAACAGTAACAATACTGAAGAAAAAAATTAATTTTATGTAAAAAGTACAAATTTATGGTTAGCATATAATTGTTTCATCCTTCGTACCTTTAGCGCACATCTCAAGTTAAAAGTGTAGTCCTCAAAATGTTTGTTGTACATTAGAATATCTTTATAATATACAATTACAAATCTATCTATATATATGCATATAATACATGATTTGTTAATCTTATGAAGATGATAGGTACATTAGTAAGATCATATGACAAAAGCAACCACTCATATAACGTATATTTAAAGACAATTTGCCATCTATCACCTAACCTATATTTAAAGACAATTTTCCATCTATCACCTTCTCCCATCCTAATATGGTGATATCTACTTTTCAATTTAATTTTAGAAAATATGTAAAAACCATGCAATTCATCAACTATATCTTATAATTTAGGGATGAGGGTGTTGATACTTTACCATTATGTTGTTGATAGCTCTATCATTAATATAAACCCACTAAGTGTCATCCTTCTTAGACATTATAAGTATTAACACCATATAGGGGCTCATGCTTTGCTTTATGTAGCCTTTAGCCATCAACTCTTCTATATATCTTTGCAACTTCTTTGTCTCTTTTGGATTGCTTTTATAAGTAGATTTAATAGAAATAATAACCACCAATATAAAGTTAATTTGATATTCAATTCCTCCAATAAATAGAAATCTATTACGGACATCATTAGCTAGCATATCCTCATACTCCTATGATACTAAAAAGAGATGTATCGAGCTCTTTGACATTAAAATAAGCCTCTTTCTATAAAATTATAATCGTAGGTTGGTTAGTATAAAAATATCACTTTTCTTGCATAACAAGTAATTTATTTCTTTATTTTTATTATTTCTAATTCTCTCTTATTTTCGGAGTTCTCACTATCCCTCTCTTTTTATTTATAACTAACTCTCTTTTAAGCTTTCTACCTTACTTTCTTCATTTCTCTTCCAATATTTCTTTCTTTATTCTCTCTACATAACTTCAACTAGTCATGGTGGACTTATTTATGATCTTAAATGGAAACGATTAACGTATTTATCATCCTTCCCAAAAATGTACCTATTCTTGACTTAACTATGCCTCACCCCTAATTATATTGCTATGTTATTCGCAATATCATGTGACTAGCCTGTATAAGTACCATATCATACAAGACTTCATCTTTATACCTCCTAACAAATAATGATGCTAACACCTATTTATCCACTTTGATCTCCTTGTATTTATTAAGTCACTTAAATTTGCATGGTTTCGGATGCTTCTCAGTAGACCACCTAACTTTTCCATAAAAATAGTATTAATTATGTTAACACACCCTCCATTAATATTCATACTATATAGCTTATTGCGAATGAGACATCTAATGCAAAAAAATGTTCTCTTTTTCCCTTTTTTCTTTAGTTCATCCTCCTTAATTTAATGATTTAATGCTTTTATAGCAACTAACATCTCATCCTTAATAGCATGCTCGTCACCTTAACCACTAGAGATCTCTAACAATGGTTTAGCCTCTTACTCCTTTAAATAACTCTTACTCATTACCTCTACATCATCTCTCATGGTTATAAAACCTCTAATTTGGGCATTGCAAGATAATATATCTTTTATTCATAAATAAGAAAATATTTAATATCTCTATTTCGAAAGGGTTAAGAATCAATCTTACCTTTAACCTTATTACAAACATCCTCTTTAAACTTATGTAAGTTTGCTTTTATTTTAGAAAAGCTCTTATTGTCCTTTTTAAATTATGCCTCCAAGAGTTATTAGTACTGGTGCGATACTTTAATACCCCTTTACATTTGGGTTATCATTGTCATATGCATCATCTCTTTTAACTCCATATAGTGATGTAACTCCACTATATTGGCTATATCTCAATTCAACCCATTTAAGAATCTTATTGTGGTCACTTCTCTTTCCTTTTCTATATTAGCTTGAATCATATCCATCTTCTTATAATAAGCTTCCACATTTTTTCTCCTTAGGTAAGAATTTCTAACCTTTGATATAAATGTTTGCAGTAATGGCTTAGCATAAATCTCCTCCTTATAAGAGCTTTTAATTTATTCTAAGTTTTATAGTTTACTCATGATTTATTCTTCTATTATTGAAAATTTGATTTCACTAACTAATCGCATAATTAGTAAATTTTACTAATACCAGCTTTACCTTCTTCTTTTCAGAGTAATTATAATAATAAAAGATTAACTATATCTTTGTCTCCTAGTTTAAATAGGTTTAGAATCATTATTACCCTTAAAGAAATGGTCATCTTAATATGGCCAAGCTTCCCTTCCATTTCTTATCAAGCTCTTGGCTGCCTCTTTTGTTCCTAATTATGCCTAAATCCTCTCTGAATTCAAAAACCATCCCCTTCAACCTCAAATGTAAGTTTAATATCATTAACACTTAGTTCATCATTCTTCTCATTAACTATAATTGGAGTTGTTGGATTACGCCTATTATACCTTTATCATTAAGAGTTCAAGTCCTTAACCTTCGCATACATCATATTCATTTTCTGAAACTATTATTGCATGGCCTATAAAAATTTTGATTTTTCTTTCTTCTCCTTTAGTGTTAAAAAACACCTTTAGAGGATATTTTTGGAAGTTACAAAAAAAGTTAGTGAAGAAAAAAATTCTCATGCACTCCCTTACATGTTTACTCTCAAAGTGACAAACTAGTCATGTTTCACTTTTTATTTAAATTTTCTTGATGATAATCTCAGACTTTCTTTCCTTTTTCGACTTTTTGCCTCCTTCACAAGTTCTTTAAAGAACTAGATATACTCAAACAAAAACTTTAACCCGATGAGGTCCAAGAAGCCTAATTGACTAGTGGTTGAGCAAAGAAAATAAATCATGGGTTATGTAAAAAGTAAAGAAGATAAATAAAATAAGGAAAATTAATAAGAATTTCAAACTATATTTTAAAGCAACTACATATTCTTACACCACTTTCTTTTCTTTTCTTTAATAAAATAGTAATACAAATAACAAGGTTTGGAACAATCTTGATGTGAAAGTTATGAAGATAGGAATTGAAAAAGGAGGATTTATAACATAATAAGAGGTACAAAACCTAAAAACAAGATGATGATGAAATTTGGCTTTTGGTTGGAACTTTAAAAATAAGAATATGATGCAATAGAATGAAAAGAGGAATCATAAGGAACATTATTTTTTAAATTTTTAATAAAGTTTTAGTTGCAATTTAAATGATAGTAAAATAAAGACAAAAAGATAACCATAGTTGACTTAGGGAAAGCTCCGGTACCAACTATTATGAACCTACCTAGAATAAAATATTAAAAAACATAAACAAAGTTGACTCAAAACTTAGAAAGCTAAAACCAATATATAAAGATAATTGACACATTGATTATAAGAATCAAGATCTAAATTCATTAAATAATTGAACGCCATAAAGAAAGAACCATTTAGTAAGTTTAAAATTTAATTAAAAATAAGAAAAAGAAGCACTCACAACTATCAATAAGCAAAGATGTCAACAACTAAACTAAATTGAAAAGAAAGACCTTTTAACTACTTAACAAAAGTTATGATTTCGATGAAATATAATTATGTTTGTTATAGTCTGGGATATACTTATGTATAAGGTTATAGATATAGTGAAAATGGAAATAGACTCTGACATATCTTTTTTAGAAATCGTATCTTAAAACTTAATTTTCTAAAAAATTATACAAATTAGTATGTGATTAGTTTAGAGGCTATGTTTATGTCAAACTCCTATATTATATTGAATAAAGTTAACCAATGGTTTGTTTTTCCAAATTAGATTCTCAATATACCCTTGAAAGCATAATCTATATGTATATCTTGAATCAACACTTTGAAAGTCTATTTAACACTTTTACTCCTAACCATTGTGACTAGTCCACTAAACATAAGTAATTGATCTATTACAATTTGGCTCACCACAGTTGCATCAATTTGAGGTTGCCTAAAATGATACGCTTATCATTAACTATTTATAAAAGTATTCCAAACTGGAGTAGTCATCAGGTGTAACAAATGGCATATCGTTAACTCTTACTTCAAAACTTTCATAATCATAAGTAATATTTCAAAAGTAAAGTCTTTATAAAAAAATCACTTTATTTTCCTATTTATCAAAGAAGGTACCAAGTAGGGTATCCTTGTTCTTTAGTGTATTTCCCCTTTTAATTAATGTGAATCGTAATCCCTCCAAATATTTTGAAAGAAGTATAAGGAAGCTTCAAAAGCATAATGCACCTTTTCCCCATAGAAATGTACTATTGATTAAATATAATCTTGATATTATAGAAATTAACCTATTTTTGTTTCTTATCCTATAAAAATATTGATGCTTTTTTTCCCTATTCTTTAATTATGTCATTTCATGAAATTGGACAAAAGGCTTTATTGAGGAGCATGAAGTTATGACCCTAAAAAGACAAATAAAAAAGATCTCCTTACTACAATAGTTAGACCTCCTTTTGCTCCCTTAATGTCTATTACTTATTAAGGAGCCTCTAAAGTTCACAAGTTATTGGCCTAACTAACAATCCTTCTCCCCTACCATTTAAGCTTCTCCTACTTTCACTCCTAGAAATTTTTCTCATACCTATAGGTCTCCAAGTACTCTTCATATCAACGAAAAGTTTTACCCTAAGTAGAATGTTACCAAAGGAGATTCACTATATTATGTTGCCTTTGGGGTGATTTGCTCATAAATTTGTGATGAAAAATATTCAAAATTCCTTAATAACCATCCTTTTTTATGCTCCAATAAATAATGTTAAAAGATCTCATCAAGTTGAGAGTCAATTTCCTTTTTCATTTTTGTCTAATAGATAACCTATCATATTGAGATATTTTTTCTTTCCATGTAGTTTTTCAACTCCTTTAGTAAATTTATCATAAGAGTCACTCGATCATACAACTTGATGAAGGCAAAATATTGGAGACTTAGTTGATATAGGTGATAATGAATACATAAAATTGTATGGCTTAGGGGTAAACCAAAAGAAGATTGGAGAGATGGAGAAGCATGTAGTTGATATTGGGCTAATAAGTCATATTATTACTCTAAAAAGTAGACTTTTGGAGATTCAAAATGAGGTGCATGCTTTGAAGGACCAAAAATGCTATTCTATCTTGATAATAACATATGTTTGAACTTATCAATCATTATAGATATACCAAAAAATTGAAAAGAAGAACCTCAAAGAAGTGTCATAAGTTGTTTTGAAAGATTTTAAGGTATAAAAGAAAGTAAATTGAAGTTTATTGAACACCTCGTTTACAGATCTCAAGATAAAAGAAACTTATAAAGATGTGGAAGAGAGTGAAGATGCTTTTTTTACCTATCAAAAAATGCCTAATGAGTTTGTGAATTTAGATCCTCTTAGTGAGGATGATGAGAATTTGATTATATTGAGTAAACATACAAGAAACAAGGAAGTTGATGAGTTTGTTGTACCTTAATTATGCCATCAATTTTTACTGTAAAGATGATGTAGGATTAATCACTTATACTTGTTTCTTCCTCTTTTATTTATCTTTTCTTAAAATTTGAAATTTTACAATCCTTTGGAGAATGAGTAGAGTTCTTGTGAACTTCACTTGTGTTTTAATTTTGAAAGTTATAACATAGACATGTATATGCATGAAATGCTTATAAGTTTAGTACTCTATTTATTTGTCACAAAGAAAAGCATCATATAAGATCTTATTAAAAATAAGCAAGGAGATGTTGCTCAATTTATATGCATAACACTTTAGTCCCATCTAAGTGAAATTACTTGTATTTGTTAGGTCTAACTTCTTATTGACCAGGAAAGGTCCTTTGAAATTGGGTGCTAACTTATTTTTTGATAATTTATTATCTTTTGAGCTTATCTAACATATAAATGTTTTTCAAAGCCAACATACTCACTACTTTGACAATTTTTTGTTAGATAATTTAACTAGTTGTTAAGTTTCCTACTTGATATATGCTCCACTCTTCTCTCTTATAATAAATCCAACTTCTCTTATAACTCAATTTCATTTTCAAATGGTTGATTTTAAAAGTTAGTGATTGTCAACTCTACTTTTTGAGTGCTTTCTGTCCAAAAGTTAGACTAAATCTACTTTCACCTATTTTGCGTGGGAGCCTATAAGATTAACATAAGCTGATCTCTTATTTATTTTTGTTTCATTTACTTGTCTAAAAAGTCATGATCCATTTTCCTAAATTAAGATACAAAGGTAAAATATTGTTTAATCTTTAAGCTTGTTAAAAGATTTAGAAAATCCTTGTTTTTGAATTACGTCCCATTATATGTAATCGAGTCATGAGTACTCTAAACCGATTGATGATATTAGTCCTTATAAATTGTTCCATTGTCTTTCGTTTCACATTAGAATAATCCTCGACTTTAACCTACTTAGTGAAGTATTTCCTTGCTACTAATAGGAGTTTGCATTAATTTTTTTCAAAAGGAAATGAGACAAAAATATTCATTCCTCAAGGCTTAAGACAAAATTGTAATTGATGACGTACCTATGATGTCAAAAGAATCAAACTAATACTTTAACATATGTTTATACATAAATTTTGCATCCTTTTTTATGGTAAGTTGACAACATACCTTTATGAACATAATATGCTAAGGAATTTCCCCTTAATGGGAGTTCCATTATTCTTTATGACACTCTTTAAGGATTATTAAACTTCCAACTCAGTGAGATAATGTATGTAGGGTAAGAAATAAAAGAATTTATAAAGCACCCAAAATATGATTATACATTTGAAAGCCTGCTAATAATCTTTTGTACCATTTTCAGATCATCATAGACCTTTCATAGCTAAAAGTACTCATATATTGAAACTTTTCATCCATCAAAAATCCATGAAGAGATCACTTGGTCTATTTTCTTTTGTAAGGTTCTACAAATTAATTCAAAAAACTTATTAGATGACACCATACTACTCACCCATATCTTGCATAGCCAATATGTCTTATTATTTTGCTTTTGATAAACTTGCTCTATCCTTGTTTGAATCCAATATACTAAATGTTTGTAACTTATAAATTTCTTTATTAAGGTGTCCTCTTACACCAAATTTTTTTTGTTAACATGTGTCACCATTAGTTAAGAGGTTGACCAAATGGTAACCATATTCAGCTAAAGATTTTAGACCAGGCAATATCTATACATTTGAGCTCCTTATATTTAGTCTCATTGTTCCTAGCAGGGAAGCCATGCCTTATTGCATATTACAAGTGTAGTTTATAGGTCTGTTAATATATAACCACACATCAGTACCTCTTGTACCTGAGGATTCAACCATATAAAACTACCAAGTTACATCCTCATGAATAATAGGTTATAAATGTTTACTCCTTAGTTATAATAGTGCACCTAATGATAAAATCAGGTATGACTTATCAACAAGATAAATAAAAACATTTAATTTACTAAAAGCCATATACCATTTCACTAATCTTTTTGGAGTATTTGTACTGTGTAAGGTTATTTATAAAGGTAGATCAAATATGACATTATTGATATGAACTTGGAAGTGTGCACTTAATTTCTTAACTAAAATGACAAGACATAAAAGAAACTTTCCATGATATCTTGTCTTTAAACCATTTAAGATGCGACTCACATAATAAATGAGCTTTTGCATCACCTTAAGCTCCTCAATCAATTTAGAATTAATTTCCATATTTAAATTTTATAGGTGTAAAAAGAGCTCCTCTCCTTTATAAGGGGCTGAGAGCATAAGAGGATGTCTAAGGTAATCTTCTAATTATTTGAAAGCAGATTGGCATGCTTAGTCTCATTCAAATGTTCTTGGCTTCGTAATTTTTTTAACTGGCAAATAATGGCCTATTAACCTATATAAGTAGAATGATAAGTTAGATATAAGACATATTAATCATTGTACCTTATTAATCATCTATAGAGGTTTCCTATTCATATTTGCTCTAATCTTCTAAAGGTTAATTTCAATTTCTCTTTGTATAACTACGAAACTTAAGATCTTTCTTGTACTAAGCCCAAATATACAAATTTCTAAATTAACACTACAACAAAGTTAACATTTGCCTACGAAAAGAAATTTGTGGCTAAATATCTAAAAAAGGCCACCTATAGTTTTTAGCTACATTTTTGTTTTATCAGACAAAACGTTGTCAAATTCTCATAGCTGAACACTATAGGCGACATTCTTAGAAATCGTAGCCAATATTTTTTGGCTACAATTTTTCGTAGCTAAATATTATTAGCTACATTTTCAGCATTGTAGCCAAACATTTTTAGCTAGTTTTTAGCTACATTTTAGAAATATAGTCAAATGTTTATAGTTTTGAAAATGTAATCAAATATTTTTAGATACATTTTCAAAAATATAGCCAAATGTTTTTAGTACAGTTCTTGAAACGTAGTGAAAGTTTTTTAGCTATGATTTCATAAA
>JANKYF010000225.1:31491172-31507862 GCA_029829435.1 Erythroxylum hondense
AAACAAGTCGACTGATATGCTGCAAGTCGACTACAAATCATTGGAATAGTAACACTAGTCGACTATCATGTCACTAGCCGACTTATCGAGGAGCAAAATCAAGCCTGCAGTGAAATATGTTAACACTAGTCGATTATAACAATCCGACTAATCGACTAACAGGTAGAGCTGGACAAGATTTATACGAATAATTCATAAATAGAAAGGAGGAAGTTAAGGAACGGCTACATGTAATCAAGCAACAACTAGAAAGGCTTCCAACGACTATATTCTTGTCAATATAAAGAGTGGAAGATCAAGGGAGAATGTACTGAAGTTTGATAAGCAAAAATACTCCTTCATTGATCCAAATTTGCTCATTATTGCTCTTAGCTTGTTACACATTTATATTGAGCATTGTTCTTACATTTTATCTCATTTCTCTTGCAATTTGAGTGATTAGTGATAAGTCACTTGAGAGGTAGGATTTGTGCCGGAAAACAAATCGATTGTAAAGGTAACTTGAGCAGGAAATCAAGTGATATTGTAAGAATTCATACTAAACTAAAAAGTGTGCAATAAAGCGGTATGTCAAATCCTAAGTGGGAGCTTAGGTAGAGGACGTAGGTCTTAGCTCCGAACCTCTATAAAAACAGTGTTTGATCTTCTTCCATATTCTTTACATTTAAATTTGTTTAAATTGTTTTTGTGTGAATTAACTTCTGATTTTTGTTGTAAAATTTTACAAAAATTTTAAGGATCTATTCAACCCCCCTTCTAGATCGCTTACAGCGTCTTGGTGAAACAGCTCCAGGACGGCTCCCCGAGGCTCGCGAAGAACGAACAGGCTCGGTTCGAAGAAACGAGCACAGGCCGCAAGTCTGTCAGCACACTAGTTGCCCTCGCGCCCGACGTGACGAAGGACCACCTCCCAGTCCCGATGTAAGAGCCCTCGAATACCTGCAACCAATAAAAGATCCTCAGTTAGAACCTACTGGAAAGAGGATAGGATATTAATGACCTTCAAAGAATCGACTTCAAGGACTAGCCGGCGGTAACACCGGTCCCATGCCAACATGAGGCCAGACTGGACCCCGCGAAGTTCTACGGTGAGGGGGGAACTGTGGTCAAACCGCTGTTGAAATCCACCGCACCAATGGCCAAATCGATCTCAAATTAATCCTCCGGCCGACGCCCAATCAGTCCCAGGCGAGACGGCCCCATCCGTATTCAACTTCACCCAGCCTGCCAGGGGCTTAGCCCAGCCCACTGGAGACCCCACAGGTATGGGGCGGCCCGGGGCTACACAGGACTCCAGAAGCTGAGCTCTGCAAATCCACTCAACATAGTCCATAACCAATCGACGACCACCTGTCGGCCAAAGAAAACCATGCTCGAATAAACATTTGTTACGCCAGGTCCATAAGTACCAACAAGCCACCCCAAAGATCACCGACCATTCAACTTGTTGAAAAGGCCGCATGTTAGTAAGGTTCGTGAGGACCCACTCCCCGGCCTCAAGGTGAAAGAAACTCGGCCCCAACATATCTCGGGGGAACTAGGCCCAAAAGTTTCGCACCCGCGGGCAATCCCGCTTCACATGGATCGTGGTCTCATCAAGCCCACAGTAAGGGCATCGGCTCTCCGTGGTGAGATGCCGGAGGACGTGTTACCGATTCGTAAGAAGTTTACCGTGCATCAAGAGCCACAAGAAGGACCGAATCCGCTGAGGCCCAGCCCATTTCCAAACAACTTCCCAAACAAATGGCTGCGAGGCTACCCCGGGACTCTCCTGTAACTCGTAGGCCGAAGCGACTGTAAACTGCCCATGGAAGGTGGGGCCCCAAATGAGTTGATCGGCCACGCTCTCAGTGAACGGAGGTAGCATGGAGGCTAGGTCGAAGCAGACTGCAGTCAGGAGATACTGCTGAAACATAGTCCAGAGCCAAGTGCCCCGCCCGTCCATGAAGTCTGCCACCGTGGCATACAGAATATTGTCGGGGACAACCACAGTGGCCTGGTGGACAAAGGGTCCCCATCCGCCAACCCAGTTATCAAGCCAGAATAAAATACGACGACCATTCCCCAGAACCCAACGGCTACCCTGACGAATGATCGACCAGGCGGCCGATAGGCTTCACCAGACCATGGAAGCCCTGGACCGCGCCAAACTAGAGGGCAAATGATAGGTATCCAAGCGGTATTTCCCACAAAGAACAGGAACCCACAGGGCAGTAGGATTGACCATCAACGCCCAACCTAATTGGGCAAGTAATGCGTCATTGGTGGTGCGGAGGCATTTGATGCCCAATCCCTCCGCGGACCTCAGCTGACAGACGGTGTCCCAGTTGACCAGATGGAGTCGACGCTGTGAGGCGAACGAGCCCCAAATAAAATCTCACATGATCTGCTCAAGCTCATCACAGAGGTTGCGGGGGAGCCGAACCGTCTGCATGGTGAAAATAGAAAGAGTGGAGATAACCGACTGAGCTAAGGTCACCCTACCAGCCATAGATAGAGTATGCGCATGCCACCCTGTGAGCTTCTGTCGGGCCGAATCCAGTATATGCTAGAACGTCAATCTGGAGACTCGCTCATGAAACAACGGGATCCCGAGATACCGACCCAAATTAGACGTACAGCTCAGGCGAAGACTCTGACTAAGCTGCCGGGCCAGCCCCTGGGGCACATGCTTCTCAAGGCTTATCTTCTGACCAGAAGCAAGGCAAAAAGTCTGTAAGGTGTTGGCAATAACCTGCTGCTGGGACTCGGACGCTACTGCAAAGAGGACCAGGTCGTCAGCGAAGAAAAGATGGGAGAGAGGAGGCCCCGACCAACTCAGTCGGATGGGCCTCCAACGACCCTCAACCACCTGCTGCAAAATAAGGTGACCTAGGCGTTCCATGCAGAGGGCAAACAGATACGGGGAAAGAGGGTCGCCTTGACGAACACCCTGAGACGGGCAGAAGGCATCGGAGTAGGTGCCTTGCCAGGCCACACGGAATGACACCGTCATGACACAACGCACGATGACTCGGATCAGATACGCCGGAAGCCTGAGAGCCACTAACGTGCCTTGGATAAACGTCCAGCGAAGCCGATCATAAACCTTCTCTAGATCGATTTTAATGGCGAGAAATCCTGTCCGACCTGACTTCGTCTTCATCGAGTGAATTACTTTCTGAGCGATGAGAATATTGTCTGTAATCCGCCAGCCCGGAATGAAACTACACTGGGTTTCCGCAACAAGTTGAGGCATATAAGATTTCAACCGATTTACAATAACCTTGGCGATGGCTTTGTAGAGCACAGTGCACAGGCTAATGGGCCGGAACTGAGAAACCTGCCGGGGAACTGAAATTTTAGGAAGGAGGATCAGGAGAGTTTGATTCAGGTCAATGGTCCTGACTGAAGATAGTTTGGATAAACGCTACCACCGTAGAGCCAACCGTCTGCCATTGGGACTGGAAGAAGAGCGCATTAAACCCATCGATCTCGACAGCTTTGTTGGGGTTCATAGTAAAAATAGCACTCTTGATTTCGTGAGCCGAAATCGGCAACTCTAGTTCACGGATCTGCGAGGGCGAGAGAGAAGGGGCAAATTTATCGCAAGTGATGGAAACAACCCAATTAAAACGTTAAAAGAAAGAGAATCAAAATGATAGAAACTTAAAAGAATGTGAAAACATTAATTTTTTTGTTGCAAGATAGCAAATAAAGGAATGTAAAATTATAAAACATAGGATAAAATCAAGTTACCAAAATAGAAACAATGAATAGTGACACTAGTGTTTGAAACATAATTGTTAAGTCATCAATCAAAGCCAAAAAAAAGCACATAATAGAAGAAACAATAAAACAAAGATGGAGAAGACATGAGGGAGACATTGGTGGTAAAAGGAGCGCCATTTTGGTGGATTTAAATAACGTTCACAGGATTTGGACAATTTCAAGTACAGAAAATGGATTTAACTTAGGTAGTATATGTCAAATATAATTTTTTAATCTTGATAATTAATTGAGGATGATAATGTTGATCTGAATATGCATATATATAAGACTCATCAAAATAACTAGACAAAGTTAGAGATTCAATAAACACTCAATCAATAAAGACTTATTCATAACTCAAAAAGTAGGAAATATTACTAGTAATGAAAATAAAAGACAATTTTTATTTTGAAAATTGATTATCACAAATCATGAATCACGTTATTTCAACCATATCATTTTGCTTTTACGTGACAAAATTTTTAGAATTGAAAATTTTAATTTATAAAAAAATTCAAGTTCTTAATCTTTTACAAAAAGCTACGTCCCCATAGCTTTGCAAATTCTTCTAAGAAGTCAAAAATACCAATCGCAATGGAAATTTGTTTCCGGCGTGAAAAATAAGTGTCCACCAACAAGAACAGTTATGCAACATAGCACCTTCCAAACCCAGAGAATACAAATGTAACTGTTCTCCATATACTGCCAATCACGAACTTCCTCAGTCAAAAGATTTCTATTTTCCAGTTCCCAAACTTCCACAAATCCCAAATTTCAGGTTCTGGGCAAACCCCCAAAGCTTCTGTTATGCCTACCCCACAGGTTACACCAATGGCGATCAAGTTGATGTGAAGTGGGAAAGTCAAGGAGGCCTGCCAATGTCATCCGACCACTAGCCGCTTAAAAACGTCAGCTTTTAATCGAATATCGTTCACTTGTAGTTGAATCCGACGGCGGGAGACGGGTCAGAGATGTGGTGGACGTGTGTGATGTCCGGCTAGCTCTGCCTCGTGGAGTTTTTGCTTTTTGGCCGGAGATTATACGAATAGGAATTGCTGGAAATTAAATGCAGTAAAAATTAATTTTTAAAATTAAATAATAAAAAATATGAATCATAAACAAAAAGGTCAAAACATATATAATTTGAATTTTTGTATAATTTTTTTTAAACTGTCAACCATAAATTGTCCGTTTGTCTAAGCCTCTAATAATATTCGAAGTTTACAATAAAGAATTCAATGCTTAAAAGGAAAAGACAAACACGATTGTGTATCTCTTATTTACTTTAAATCTTCATTTTGTGCTATATTTTCATCTAAATTTTTCTCTTTTTAGTTCGTGAAGGCAATTAGAATCTATAAATATACTTGGAGCAAATTAAGTATCAAATATATAATAAAATAACAAAATATCATGCAAAATGCATCAAATATAGGTATATAAATATAGTCAAATATGCATCTATCAAATATCCTCACACTTAAACTTTTGTTTGTCCTCAAGTAAACTATAATCAGAATTATAAATCTTATAACATTTATCCTTCATTAATCTTAATATGTTCATTCATATTGTAAATAATAATATCACTTTAACAAATTAGCATATAATTGGTTATCCTAAAACTAACTTCATAAGACAATATTAATAGTAATCACGCCAATAATCTCATTGAAATCAAAATTATAAACCTTTACACTCTGACAAGATTTCACACAATCCACTCAAGTGTTTAGGGTAGACATTATCAAAATCTTAAATCAATGCATAGTGGAACTTTTACCATAGGCTTGCAATATTATCACATTTCTACCACTTATGTAAACTAAAAGCAAAAATTAAAAGGTCTTTATACAGGTGTAATGAGGCTTAGTTAAGGGATGATTGTGATAATAAAAAGTATTGATTTGAAGGGAATTTAAAGAGAAATATTACAAGAAACTTGTTATATTATACATAGGTCCATGCATTATAAAACTAATGGTACTATATTTTTTCTTCTTTTCTTATTCTATGCTCATAAATAATTTGTTTTCAATTATAATTTCAAGCATTCATCATGTACCACTATTAAAGAAAATGTTGGACCCTTTAAAATTTCAAGTTTCAAACAACCAAATAATGTAAATAACCTTCAGGGTTCAAAACAATAAAAAGACTTTAAACAATAATAGGAATAAGGTTAATAACGTGGGTTTAAGCAAGGAAAAAGGCTAAGGCTTAACTTGGTTACTCTTAAAGGATAAATTATGGGTAAGGTAATTGCCAAAGAAATAAACTAAAATAAATTGTTGAATATAAATGCCTTCATCATTTCAATGCTTCTAATTTATCAAATGTGATCTCATTATGTATAATAAAAGCAAGCTCTTGAATCATTCAATTATACATGATAACATGCAAGAAACAATAAAGGAGCTTAAAAAAATTTGAAAAATTTTCCTCTTAGGCTCAAAAGCTCACAAAAAAGATGAGCTTATGTGTGTAAATAGTATGCAATATCATTTAACATGATTATCTAAATGATTATTAAAAATATAACTTATAAAAACAATTTTATTCTAACTATGAAACTCTTACATACCAATAAAATTTAATTAAAAAGATTATAATAAGCTTAAGAAAATCAGTAAAATCGTTAACCCCTTCCCCATACTTAAAATTGTACATTGTCCTCAATGTGCATTATATAAACATGTATAATGACTGAGAGGGTTGAGTTGATACCTTGCTGAATATAATGATTTTCTAATTTTTATCCATCTAATGAGGCTACATCCTTGCAAAGTATAAACAAAAAGGGATAACAAAAAAAATAAAAATAAAAAAGAAAATATACATGAAATATGAAAATAGAAATAACATAAAATGTGAAATAAAACATATCTAATTCATAGAATTTTTCCTATGTAGCGCTTCTTTAACATTGTTAGCTCGATATACCCAAAACATTACTCTAATCCTAGGTCTATAATCAGTGACTTACTTCCATTTGTTTCTCCGCATAGGTATTTTGTAGCCTGTAAATAAGTCACATAGTGTAAGATGATAATAAGCGCATAATTTATCAAATTAATAAATCCAATCTTATCCATTAATGCCCTTTTGGAATAACAAAACATCTTAAATCTTTAGTTAATGGAAGCAATTTATCTTTGAGGAAGTAGGAATCCACCGTACTTAAGGTGGCTACCAATACTTCATTTGTAGTTTCCTTATTTGATTCATCTACTAATTATTCTTCAACCACCTCTATGCACTCTTCTTCTTATTCTTCTTGGACAAAGGTTTCTGGCTTATCTTCTTCAATTACCTCCTACCACTCTTCTCAACTTCCTTTTATTGGATTTGTTTTAGTAGGAATAAGCAAACTCTTTTATACCTCGTTAGATATTATCTTTGCCAGTTGGTCGATCCAATTCACCATAATAAAACGTTGTTTGGGAAGAGACTATGAAGACTGTTAAATGATAGGGAGTCCTTATGGGAAAAGTGTATGCATACTTACATGATAAAAGGGAGAAGCCTTTAGGAGATTAAGAACAAACCTACTCACTCCTACTTCTTTTAACATATTCTGAAGTTGGAAAAAACAATAAGTAGAAAGAATGTTAAAGTGGAAGTATATAGTAGGGGGATTAATGGAACTATCTGCATCGAAAGTTTTGTACTTGCTACCAAATTACAATTCTAATTTAGGGAATGATTATAAGTACATATTTAGCTAAGAGGTTAAAAGAGTTCACTAATATATCATATAGAGAGATGTTAAGAAGTAAAGGTGAAATTTCAGGTTACAATAGGCTAGTATGGAACCAGAACCTATTACCTCATGTTTTCTTACATAATTGGCTAGTTACTAAAGTTAAGTTGGGCATAATAGACCAAGTACTATACCTAAACTTGATCAATGTTTGTGAATTATACATAGAAAGCTACGAATCACTAGAACATAGATTATTTAAATTTATCTCTTTATGTCAAGCGTGAGAGCTTATACTAGATATATGCTGCATTACACAGAAAAGAGATAAGTATAAAGATTGCATGACTTGACTTTAATCCTATAGTATGCCTATTGTAGATAAAAAAGTGATTTTAATTAATCTTGGTTCTTACATGTACAAGGTGTGGGAAGAAATAAATTTTAGTGTTTAATAATAAGAGAAAATATGCTGAAAAATTTAAAGAAGAAGTAGCTTATTGGGTATGGGAACGATTGCTAATGAATCCTAAAGTTAATACATATAGTGGCTACCTAGCAAATTCATGGAGAATCAAATCAAATACAAGTTTGCTATATGTTTTGTAAGGCCCAAATTATACCCTAGTTGAAATGTTACATGTTCATGAAAGTACATGTGTGATGTTCATAAAAGTACATATGTGATAGGTGTTAAAATTGAGTTATAATTTGAATGTGAATTGCATATGTTTAGAATTTTGGTCTAATGGATTATAATTAGTGATTTGGCATTAATAGCCATGATTAGAGATTTGAGGTATTAAAATGTACATTTGGATTAGGAAAATTGTCAAATGGTAAGTCAAGTTGGTACATAGAAAATTAGAATGACTAAGCTTATAAGTTAGTGACATTTTACATAACTAATGCATTGATATTTGGAAACATTGGTTGAGTGATAAGTGGCCTGAATGGATTGTGGCATTTAGCAGCATTCATTAAGTGACAAATGGCTTAATTTAAGTGTGATAATTGGTAGTTTAAATGTAGGACATATGTGATACATGCAAAGGAGGCATATGCCTTATGGTAAGAGTGACACCTAGCATCAAATGAGTCCAGCTAAGGCTGAAGTGGTTTTGCTAGTTATTCTCTCTTTTTGCTCAATCACCACAGAAACTATCCCTCTCCTTTAACTTTGAATTTTTTTTGCAAATCCATGCATTACCACTCCAAATTCTTATCCAAATATTGCATTAAGGAAGTCGGATCTTGTTATCTTGTATGCTGTCTTCTTGGTTCTACGATCAACTTAATTTCACATTGATTTAGAAGTTGTGTATTGGTTGCTTGGAAGGGCTCGTATAGCTAGTTCTCTGGAATTGAAAATTTGAATTTAAGAAGGTAAGGAAATTCTAAACTTGATAGTATGCATTATTACAAGTTTTGTGATGATTGAATTGGAATGAAATATGTGTTAAATTGATAATACAATGAGATCTGGAACATGATACTTGTCTGATAGGTTTTGCTTTGGATTTTGTTGCATGATAGACAATGGTTTGTGAGATGATAAATGAGTAATTTTGAGTTAAAATTGGATATGAAATTGATGAGGAGTTGGCATGTAATTGAGGTATACTTAAAGCATGATTTAAGGATTGTCATATTGGTGTTTTGGATTTTAGAAAGAAGATGTTTGGATCTAGCATTTGGCAGGATAATAATCAAGCCACAACCGTAGTAGCCATCCCACGATCGTGGGCAAATACATTAGCTTCTATCATGATCGTGGGAATGTACCCCATGATTGTGGGCAAAGCCTTAACATGGTAATCTTTGTTTTATTTAATTATTGAACCATAGTAGGATAATATACCTTACATTGGTATAATTGAAGTTGATTAGGGTTTATAATGAACCTAGTTTGAGATTAGAGTAATTGGTTAAAGATTGAATAGGTTTTGGATTTTCAACTAAGGTAATTACTTATGGAAGGTGTTATTTTGAGATCAAAGTGCCTAATTTGGAACTTATAAGTTATTAATGAAATGAAGTACACTTATGAACACAAATGTGATTTTAATGATATAAGTGATGTGGTAGTCATGAATGTTTGTAAATTGGGAACTTAGGTGATTACTTGTAAATGTAATTACTTAGTAGGTGTTTGGTTTGAGCACGAGGTTAGCTATGGATATGGGTATAATAGTAGAAGGGGATGGGGAAGGGTATGAAAAATAAAAAATGATGTTTGATTTGTAACTTGGGTTTCTATATTAATACCAACAATGTTGTTTAGTTTGTTGCATTAATGAGAATGAAAGATAAAGTAATGCCATTTTTACCCTCAATAAAAATAAAAATAAAAATAATTTGCCCTTCATATGTTTATTGGGGCTATCACCATATGTTTACAAAAAAATTAATCAGTTTTATCAAGGAATTTTATCACAATTTTCGAGCATTAGATGAGCTATATGATCATTTGTTAACAGAGCTGCATAATGCCAACAATACAATTGCAACTATATTTTCATATCATATTTAAAATGGAATATAAAGTATAAAACAACATTAAAAAGCATGCAACGTATGTAAAACTTTAAAACATATTTATGTTTTATAGATGTTAATCAATAACACCAAATAAAAAAGGCATGACTTTTATGAAGAAACAGACGTTGGATAAAGATGAAGGGTTTACGTCTTTATACGAAGGTTAAAAACTGAAAAAAAAATGCTTCTGTTTCATTGTTCTTGAAAGCCATTAAGAGCTTTACAAAACAAATAAACAAACACCAACGTAGAAGGCGATTTGTTGTGTGTTTTTCCTTCTTCTTCTTTTAAGAGTTAAAACCATATACAAAAAATCAAATTAAATAACAAATCAATAATTATAAGGGAAAAAATGAGCAGATTGGTTTTATAATTCTTGTTCAATCTATAACTATATGCATTTTCACATCATCAAACCATATAGTAGATTGGTTATTCTCTTGATTAAATCATAAAACGATAATATATTAAAAAAAGGAGCAAAAGCCACATTTACAATGAGATAAAACCAAGTTCTACACAGTTCATTTAACATCAAATTAAAACGAGGGATTTCAGAAAATATACCTGGAGGTGCAAAATAAAAAATTCCTTCATTGACAAGACATGATAAGGCAGGATGGGAGATCGTAAGGAATTGAGAGGCGATAAGGAAGTAAAGAGGACGGTAGGGCAAAGGCTGGGGGATAAAAGAGTAAAAAATAAACGTGATAAAAACTTAGATTAGAATGAAAACTCGATACCCACCCTCTTAGTGGGTTTTGTAGATTCCCAAATTTAATGGGATAAATCCATTCCCTTAGACTTGAAAACCCCAAAGCAAACACTATTTTTTACAATTATTCAATTCTTTCATTCTCAAACCCTCAAAGCAAACTCCCCTTAATGTATCTATTGGTGCATTATTGCAAATGCTTATATTTATAAGGCATGTTGAGTTTGATCAAATGTGAATGTATATGTTCAAGTTGAGCAAAATGGAATAAATTCATATGTTTTGCAATATAACTTTTACATGAGGATTCTCAAAAGTAAATGTTTTGTTTTAAAACTGTCAAGTCCTAGTTGTGGGTAAATGGACATGCCTAGAAGGGTTTACAGTTGCTCTCGTAACTTGACACTAAGGTGTCCCTTGATTGTTGATACTACATTGTCCCTTAATTATCGACACTATAGTGTCCCATGATTTTGAGACATAAGTCTCTTCTGTTTCCAAGATACCAATCATGGTATCTTCTGTTCTGGTCCCTTTACTCACTTTTGTAAAAAGGATTAGCAGATTAACTTGTTTTGTATTCTAATACATGTTCAGTTTTGATATAAACAAGTTCTGATCTAATACAAGATAAGCTTTGATTTTATACAAAATATATTCTAATCTAATACAAGTTATATTCTAATATGAAAAAGTTATATTCTGTTTTGATATTCAGTTATGATATATGTACATTCTGTTATGATATTTATGAGTTTTATTTTGATGCAAGAAAGTTCTATATTGAGGAATCATAATTTGTTCTGAGACACATAATGTTTGGATTGCTCTTTAATCTGAACAATTAAAGATTATTGTCATATGATCTGAATCAATATATGTGAATGTTAAGCGATCATTAGAAACAATCGCCAGTTTATGTCTTATTTAGTTATTCTCCACTAAGCTTTATGCTTAGCATGGTGGTTTTGCCTCCATGTAGGTTCTGATAAGAAGGTTTAAATTTTAGGATAAAGACCCGCAGTGGCCAAGAAAAATGTGTTTTGTATTAGAAATGTTCAGTTTGTTTTGTTTTTTTTTTGTTATTTTTGGGTTGTAATTAGTGTAATGAGACATTTTGTATATTTGTATATATGGTTTGTAATATCCTATAAATGGTTTGTAATAACCTTAATACATATTGGCTTTTAACATTATGGCATGTATTTGGATAAGTCCAACATATTTGATATGTTCTGTTTAAAAGCAAAATCTAATGAAAGGTAATGTATATGGCTTGAGTTTCTGAGAATGCTTTCAAATGTTTGGTATGTTTTGGTTCAATTTTGTGTAGCATTTGCATACCCTCCCAGAGGGTATGTGGATGTTACATTGTTTGGTATCAGAGCCTAGTTTAACCAGCGCTTAATTATTGCTTGTATTTAGATATAAGAGTTGTGTTTGGCCTAATGCAGTTTGTCCCACATTTTGGTTTTAGATTTGAGTATGGAAAGATCTCATGAAGCCGTTGATGAGGTTGCAGAGGGTAATAATCCTGTACAATCTCGTCCATCTATATCGTGACCTCTAGGGTTAATCGAGGTGAAGTTAAAGTGCCACCTTCTCCACCTCCAGCTCAGCAGGAGGCCTTGGTTAAGATGTCACAAGACGTGATAAAATTATTACATCGTATGACTGCACCCAAGACTTCGATTGATCAGCTACGAAAATATGGAGCTGAAGAATTTACCGAAATATTTGTGGAAGAATTTGAAAGAGTTGAATTCTGGTTAAAGAAGCTGACAAGGGTGTTAGATGAAATTTGTTGCCCACTAGATTAAATGATGCATTATGCTATCTCTCTTCTTTAAGGAAGAGATAACTATTGCTAAAGGTGAAGGTCTCACTAGGAATTTTTGCCCATCTACACCACAAGAAAGGGAATAGATGAAGAAAATTTCATATTCTTGTGTAGATGAAAGTCTTATGTATGTCATTATGCATACATAGTTAGGTATTCATTAAAACTGTTGTAATGATGAATAGATATCAGTTAATTCTAGGACAAGCATATTGGAAAGTAGTAAAAAAAATATTAAGGTATTAAAAAGGTATTGCTAATTATGCATTATGTTATTAAGACAATGATTTATGTATACAAGGGTATACAAATGTAGACTAAAGAGGAAATTTAGATGAGAGAAAATCTACTTATGGATTTTTTTAACTTAACAATGGTGATATATTATGAAAAAATAAGAAATAATGCTGTGTTTCTTTATCCAAAATAAAAGCTAAATTTATGACATTTTTAATAGTAGTACAAGAAGCCATTTGACTTAGACTATTTGTGGTTAATTAAGTGGTCACCAAAAGTAAGATTGATCCAGTAATAATCAATTGTGACAGTTAAGCAGTAATAACTTATACGAAGACCCTAAATTTTATCATAAAACCAAGCATAGAGATATTAAGTACAATTATGTGAAAGTTATAGTTGCACATGGAGAATTAAACATGGAGTAGATATCTATATAAGATATGAAGGCAACCTAATGATAAAATCAATTTTATGAGATAAGTACATTGGGAAAGTGAAGTCACTGAGATTACATAGATATTGAAACGTAATTGATCAACATGTCTCTATATGTGTCATTTAATGTATTGTCATTTATAAATACAAGTATAAGTTGGCATTTTTATTAAGTAAAAAGGATTACTTAATACTTGATTCTAAAATATGTTTAGTTTGTATGACAAATTTTTTGTATAAATCAAGGAGTATGTTGGACAGATAAAAATTGGCATTATCAGACAAGCAATCGACTTAAATATTTGTGATGATCGAAGATGAGGTAGGTTTTAAGTTTATTATCAAATGATAATTGAGAGCCAAAGTAAGGAACTTAAACCATGAATACCAACTTAAATAAAGTGACCATATGGTTACCATATTTATCTTAAGTTGCCAAATGAGAGTTTTAAAAGATAAAGTTAAGAATAGGCAATTGAATTGAAAGTAAACATTAAATATATTTGAACCAACATTTGTTAAGTATTGCATTTATGAAAGACATATACTTCAAAATAATAAGAGTTAACACCTTAATACACAGCTCTTACCGTGTGTAGAAATGATTATAAAAGGGATTAATAAATGATTATAAAAGGGATTAATGAAAGTTAAAAAAAATCTCAGCTTTCATTATTTGAGACCCTAGAGGTTAAATGAATATCATAATATACCATTAGAAATCTTGTCTAATTTTTAAGAATTAAGTTTAAGGTTTGTTACTTTATGTAACATCCCGTCACTGACGAGAAGGTCAAAATGGTAAATTGGGACATGCTAGGTTGTATATTGCAAATGTAATATGATTTTTGGAAAATGTTCAATATCGTTATGGGTTTAGTTATGATTGTAACCCAACTGTTGAATTGAATTTCGCACTTACGATGTTTTCAAAAAAATGTTTTAAAAAAATGGCATATTGAGATTTGAACGGAAATTTGAATTGGTAGCATACCATTTTCGTATGGCGCAGACTCGGATATCATCAACAGTATCAGGTTCGGATCCTGCGGGAGTGGGGTGTTACACTTTAGAATGTTACCAGAAGATTATATTTGACATGATTTTATAGGATAATTTTAGGAAAGTAAATTAAATTCAATTCAAGAGAATTTCAAGCAAAGGAAGGTCACTCTACTTAGTAAATCACGTAAGAACAATTATGCATTCAAAAGTGGCCACTAACTCTTTGTAATAGAATTGAATATATTTCTGAAACAATGAATTAAATGAAATCAAAGAAGATTGATTATATTCATTAATCAAGACATCACATATTCCTAACATATATAATTATGAGCCCTTATAAAATGATAGTTGTAAGGGTTATTAAATAAGTATGAGAAATCATAAAATATTTATCATCTAAACCAATCGTGTAAGATTTAAACGTAATACATAATAATCATTAAAAACTTTCTAAGGGATTTAAAATGATCATTTAAAACTTCTTAAAGGATAAGTTTACAATAATTGTGTAAAGATAAGGAAATACAACATTCATACAAAATTCTTGTGTTCTTTGCTACAAAAACAAAAGATAGTAAAAGATCCTTTAACCTATGTAAAATAAAAAAACTTATCCAACTAAGTAATAACTTTCAGTTATACATATACATAAAGTAATACAACATTCAACCATGTTCAGGTCCCTATCTTTCAAATTGTTCTTAAAGAGCACCTCTATACCTTTCCAAAAACAATGATGAAAATGGGGCTGCAAAACTGTTTAGGATTAATTAGTGGTTAACGGTTGCTTTAGCCACCTATTATTTCCTAGCATGTACAAGCATTCAATCATCATCAAGGTTTATTCTCACCTTCCTCACCGACCGTTATAACGAAACACTATTGCCAATGGCATGGCCTACCAATTTCCATTTCTATACTCAGTTTTTTAGTTTTCACAAGAACCATTAATCCAAATCTTTGGCGGTGCATTTGTGACTTGGCCAAACATCATTTTCCACAAAAGGATTTCCTTAGGTTACGTAAGTGATTAGAAAAGGAAAGAGGACAAGCTCTATCAAGCATATTCTCACACGCCACAAGCATATACATGAATGACAGCACATTCTTGCAAGGTCTACTCATCCTTCACGTAAACAAAGTAAATCTATTGTAACAGCATAATTTATCCCTACTTAAAACATCAACCCAGGCCACATTACGTGCTTAATAAGTGATTATCAATAGAAAATACGAATCCTAAAGATGTTTATCAACTAGTTTTATTAATCAAAAGATAAACAAGAAGACGAATTGATCATCAGTTGTACAATCTTGGCGACTCGATTGACGACAACCATATAATTATAAGAGGATAAGACAGTAAGATTTATGCAACAATGGGGAACTTCAGATGAATCCTTCTTATTTACAGTTTCACTTCATCATCTTTGTGCTCCCTCACCCCCGTGATTAGTTGCTTCATCAACTTCCGTAACCTCCTCCTGAGCAGTTTCATACTGAAAGAATGACAATGGAAAGGTCTTAGACAAGCCTGAAGAAGTCTTGAAGGTGATTGAGGCACTACGATTAGTGTTATTATGTACACATATTTCGCTCAATGTAATCCATATCAGGAACTCTCTGGCCTTGACACCCGTCAGGTTCTTGATCTTGTTAGGTTGGAGATATGCCGTGATTTCCGTTTCATAACAAACCAGAACGTTCTCAAACTTGTAGTAATCCTTTTCCTTCTTGCGCTTGAGCCATACAAATCCTGTGTCCTTCACGTAGCCGTATTCCTCTATCCCATCTATTGTCAACAAACCATTTGGGAGGCCAACGTTCCTTAACAACAGCATGAGCTTTTCTCTACATGTCTCGGTTCCATAATATATCTCTGCTCTGGCTTTCACGTCTTGTGTCACCATTGGAACCTCCCCCACTCGCCTGTGAAGATATGACCACAGAAGACTTGGAGTTGTTGAGGATGGTTTCGAATTGGTCAGAGGATACATGTTTAAAAAAAAAAGAACGGAAAACTTGTAATGTTGAACGATGTACGATACTTGAAACATACGCTGAGACAAGAAGTTGGGCGCTGATATAGCAGCAAAGCTATTACTTGAGGCCTTTACTTGTTCCTGGATTTGGAATATTCATTGTTATCCAAATCTCCTCTCTAATATTATGGTGTTTTATTGTGTCCAATGAATCTCAGCCGTTTATTTATATAAATTCTGTGTAAGTCCCGCGTGGACTCCGCGTGAATCTCACAAAATAAATAGTTGAAATTTTATGGACAGAATAAGACAGCGTAATATTGAATAGAGGATCTGTTCCCACCGTCTACCTATTCAAGTGCAAGAGTCACAGTCGCATTTGATTTTATCTTTTTCTTAATATTTTGCTTTTGTTTCTTATCTTTTAAAAACGAAAAATTTATTTGATTATTAATTTTAATTTATGGTATATTTTG
>JANKYF010000225.1:31675552-31685944 GCA_029829435.1 Erythroxylum hondense
ACGTCTGCATTAGTGTCATTCTGATTTATGTGTAAATTTGTATTTCTGCAAATTCCGTAGATTTGTGCTCCTTATTTTAGAGGGCCCCAATTGGTTAATGTTGTATTGTATTGTGATTACTAAAAGTGTTCAGGAATAACATTGGGCCTAATTTAGTTATGGATTTCTGTACTTGAAATGGTTAAATACTGTTGAGTGCCTTTATGACTGAAATTGTGTTATGATTGAAAATGTTTTCGTATTAAAGCGGGCCCAAATTGTTTACTGATTTCCGCGCATGTGATTGTTTTTAAAAAAAAGAAAAGAAAAATGTCATACTGAGTTTCTGGAATATTATTAAATGCTCTAGCATACCACCCTCGTGAGGCACGGACTCGGATGTCGCCCACGATATCGAGTTCGGGTCCTACGGGAGTGAGGTGCTACAAATGGTCTCCCCGCTAATGATGGGGTTGTACCCACTTCACTTGCTTGACTTCTACATGTCAGAGATTTTATTTTGGAACTATAGGGGAGCGAGGTCTAAGCATTTTTTAATGCATATCAGAGAATTGCTTCGTGAGCATATTCCAAGTTTCTTAGCTCTTTTTGAAACTAGAATTAGCGGGAACAGGGCTCGTAAGTGGATACGCAGCTTAGGTTTTGACTCTTCTTACCAGATGGATGCAGTTGGACGTAAAGGGGGTATTTGGCTACTTTGGAATCAAAACTTTGGTTCTTTCAAAATAGTTGGTTCAGCCAAACAGGTTGTCCATGGTTTTGTTAGATGTGTTGGGCGCCCCCTTGGCTACTTTCTTGAGTGTATGCCTCTCCAGCAACAAATGTGCGAAGGTCTCTTTGGAATGCTCTTGCTGCTTTAAGCCCTTTTGTTAACTTTCCTTGGGCACTCATTGGGGACATGAATGATTATTTGACACTAGAAGACAAACGTGAAGGCCGACCTCCAAGTCTAGTACGTTGTATGAATTTTCGAAACTGGATTGATGCTTTTGAGCTCATGGACTTGGGATTTTTTGGCAACAAATTTACTTGGAGCAATCTACATGATGGCGGTGCTAGGATCCATCAACGAATAGATTGGGCCTTTGTAAATTGTGAATGGCAGGTGCTATTTTCTGAAGCGGTAGTTCGACACCTTCCCCGGATTTATTCCAATCATTGTCCCATCCTACTCCACCTCCAGGGCATTCCTATTATAATCCCCCTGCAACGTCCCTTTCGTTTTGATGCAATGTGGCTAACTCATCCGGATCTTGCTAGACTAATTAATGAGAATTGGGACTCTTCTTCTAGTGCGCTCCATGAACTTACTTCCAATCTATGTGATAAGCTACGGTAGTGGCATGCTTGTACATTTGGCAATCTCTTTCAACATAAATGACATTGTCTCCGGCATCTTGAAGGCGTTCAGCGATCCCTCATGCAGCAACCTCACCATAATCTCTTCCTCTTTGAAAAGCAACTACAAATGGAATACCATGGCATCTTAGAGCAAGAGGAATATTTTTGGTGTCAAAAATCAAGGGTTAAATCTATTGAGTTTGGTGAGCATAACACCTCCTTCTTCCATATATCTACACTTAATAAAATAAGGCATAATAAAATTTTATCTCTACGTCGACCAAATGGTTCTTGGTGTGTAGATTTGGGGGAGATGAAGCAATTAGTAAAACAACATTTTAAGATTATTTTTGCACCCCGGCCAGATGACTTTCCTATTAATGCCATGCCCCCATATCCGTCTCTTCTGGTGGATCAATGTCAAGCATTAGTTATGTCAGTCACGTTAGAGGAAACCAAGGTATCAGTTTTTGGGATGCAACCCTTTAAAGCCCCAAGTCCCAATGGCTTTCAACCTCTTTTTTACCAACGCTTTTGCCTACGATGGGCAATTCCTTGCACCAGCTTGTTTGGGACAGCCTTCAAAATGGCACCTTTCCTGAGGATCTATGCAAAACTCTTGTAGTGCTGATCCCGAAGGTAGACACTCCTAATCATATACACCAGTTTCGACCTATTACCCTTTGTTCTGTTGCTTACAAAGTTATTACAAAGCTGTTGGTCAATAGACTTCGATCATTTTTGCCTGACTTAGTGTCGCCTAATCAAAGCTCCTTTATACCTGGTCATACAACTGTCGACAATATCCTCCTCGCACAGGAGGTCATTCATAGTATTCGGATGCGAAGGACTAAGATTAGGAGTATAGCTCTCAAAATTGATCTTGACAAAGCATATGATCGAGTTTGGTGGGATTTTCTCCAACATACCCTCCGTAGCTTTGGAGTTCCTGACTGTTGGTGTAAACTTATTATGTATTGTGTTCAATCCACCCAAATGGCATTCCTATGGAATGGTGAAGCCTCTGAGTACATAAAACCGAATAGAGGGTTGAGACAAGGGGATCTCCTTTCACCCTATCTCTTCATCTGATGCATGGAAAGGTTAGGCCACCTCATACAGTGTCATTTTGAAACAGGTAAGTGGGAAGCTCTGCAGTGTTGTAGGGGAGGTCTTAAGATCTCCCATCTTTTCTTTGCCAATGAATTATTCCTATTTGGACAGGCCACTATCCAACAGGCTCTTGTTATCAAAGATTGTTTGAATCTATTCAGTCGTGAGTCAGGATTAACTGTTAACCTTCACAAGTCCAAATTCTATGCCTCATCTCACATGAGTCTCTCTCTTTACAATTGTGTTGGAAAGGTACTGGGCATCCCATGCACATTCGATCTTGGCTATTACTTGGGGGTCCCTCTCTTGCATGGAAGAGTTACCAAACATACTTACCAAGGTATCATTGATAAGGTACAACAAAAACTTACAGGTTGGAAGGTGAAGCATCTTAACCTTGTTGGTCGAGCAACCTTGATACAAAATGTCACATCTGCCATTCCAATTCATGCCATGCACACTACTTTACTACCTAGGGTGACATGTGATCAAATTGACAGTCTCAATCGAAGGTTTTTATGGGGTGGCCATGAAGGAGTTCGTATACTACACCTCATTAATTGGCAAACTGTATGTTTTCCCAAAAGACATGGTAGCTTGGGTCTAAAAAGTATGTGTGAATTGAATCTTTCCATGCTTGCCAAAATTTCCTGGCGCTTAATTACTACACTGCGTACTGAATTGTGGTCCCGCATACTGCTTAAGAAATATAGTAACCAAGGGGTGTTCGATTTTGATAACTACAATCCAGCATGTTCTTATACGTGGAAGAGTATCCAGCGAGGAGCAGAGGTTTTAGATCT
This sequence comes from Erythroxylum hondense, assembly GCA_029829435.1. NCBI lineage: Eukaryota > Viridiplantae > Streptophyta > Magnoliopsida > Malpighiales > Erythroxylaceae > Erythroxylum > Erythroxylum hondense. The sequence continues at coordinate 31,678,810 of JANKYF010000225.1, forward strand.
AGGCCTTGGTTGGAGAATTGGTGACGACATAGTTGTCAACTTTTGGGATACCACATGATTAAGGAACAACACTATTCGGGAAGCAATGGAGAACACTGATGGGCATATGCAAGCTGCTCAGGTGAGTGACTTTATTGACCAAGACAACCGGTGGAACTGAGAGTTACTTACAGCCATCCTTCCCAATGATATTGCTCAAGCTATTCTTGGTATTCCTCTATTGTGTGCCCCGAAGCCTGACATGATTATTTGGAAACCCTCACCCATAGGAACTTACACACCATGTATAGGATATAACACCCTGATGAACTTTCCAACTGCTAAGGATGCAGGGTTTTCTTGTTTATGGAATACCCCCTGTCTAGCCAAATGGGGATCCTTTCTTTGGCTTGCCAAGAGGAATCGACTTCACACGCAACATCTTCAGTTGATACAAGGTATCTCCACTGCTGCAGTGTGCCAGACTTGTCACATAGAGGATGAAACGTCCATCCACATATTGCGTGATTGCCCCATGGCTAAAGCCCTATGGCTTCAACTCATTCCCCATACTACGTGGCAAGCATGGTCGACTATGGAGCTCCTAGACTGGATTGATATGAACATTGGCAGTAAAAGTTAGTTTCTAGATAAATACCCTTGGTTTATTGTCTTTGCACCAACTAAGTGGTTTTTATGGAGGTGGCGATGCCAATTACTATTTGATGTTGATTTTGATAAACCTTGTTTCCCTCTTAACACTATTTTTGCAGAAGTGGAGGATGTGTGTCGAATTTGGTAGCTAGAAATTGGCAAGGTCAAGTTAATAGAGACCCGCTTCATAGCCTGGGCACCGCCTACTGGGCACTGGATCAAGTTGAACACTGATGGTGCCTCTCGTGGCAACCCAGGGAGAGCTGGCTATGGAGGTCTACTCCGTGATCATGTGGGGAGATGGTTACTTAGTTTTTCTGGTAATCTAGGCGTTAGTGGTACTGTGACCGCAGAGCTTGAAGCGATTCAACAAGGGCTTGACCTTGCTTGATCAAATGGCTTTTGACATATTATTTTGGAAGCTGATTCTAAGACAGCATTGACACTCATCACAACACCGTCATCTCGCCTTGATCCGCTGGGACACTTAGTGGAAGACATCAAGGAATTATTGCATCATGACTGGTCCTGTCGCTTGTAACATCGTCATCGCGAAGGCAACAAGTGTGCTGACTTCCTTGCAAACATGGGAACTGACAGCAGTGCTCTACTGCAAATACACCACTCACCACCACAAGCTATATGCTTGCAACCAGACAAAGATCACAGGGGAGTCGCATATCCCCACAGCTTTAAATGTTAACTTAATTCTCTTGTATTTCCTTTCCTTCACACCGAAAAAAAAAAGATGTATAATACTCTTAAATGATAATGTTAAGTGATATGAAATTTTGTAATATGCATATGTACAACATTGAATAGACAAATGTGTGATGACAATCCCTATAAATGAACAGAAATATATGCCATGAACATATGTACAGGAATTTGGTTGTCATATATATAGGTGGTTATAGGTTTTGTATAGGGGTGTTACATTTTGTGCTAGCAGAGCCATAGTTTAGGCGATTCTAGCCAATAAGAGTCTAGTGATGTGTTATATGGATGGTTTTTGTGATGGCTTAATGCCAGTGTCCTCGTTTTCTTTTAGATGGTAGAGATGGAAATATCTTATGAAGCTAATGAGGAGTCAGCTAATAGTGTGAACCAAATGGGGAGAGATCAATCAATTTTGGGTCCTCTTGAGCTTCTAATGGGTGAAATACCGGTACCACCAGTATCTAGGTAGATGTTTCTAAAGCTTTCTCATGATATGATGAGATTGATAGATAGAATAAATGTGCCTAAAGCTCCCATAGAAGCTTTGAGAAAGCATGGGGTAGAAAAATTTATAGGTCTGACTTTAGAAGAACCTGATAGAGTAAAATACTGGTTAGAGCAGATAAAGAGATTTCTAGAGGAGATCAAGTGTCCACCTAAAGAAATGGTTACCTTTACTATCACTCTCCTACAAAGGGCAACCTATAGTTGCTAGAAATTAGTGCTACTGCATCCTCAGATGCCTAACCCTCTGACTTGGGATTTTTAAGAAGAAGCATTTCACATAAGTTTATAAAGAACCTAAATGGAAGCAGGTTTTGAATTTGAGGAAAGAAACCTACATGTGGCTGAGTATGAAAAGAATTTTAACCAGCTCAGTAAGTATGCTCTAGAGCCTGTTCAGACATAAGCATTTCGATGCTGACAATTTGATGATGGATTGAATGATTCCATCAAAGAGTACTTACTAGTAGTAACTTCTCTGCAACAGATGATCTAGTATTAGTTGGTTGAAGTAGCTATCAAAGTAAAGAAGCAAGAGACAACTAAGAGAGAAATGGAACAAATGAGGAGTTTCTCTAGAGGTGGCTCATCTTCGGCCAAGATGACCCAAGACTCGCAAGGTTCATCCCTAGTAGAGTCAGTCTATAGCTCAGCCACCAGAGGAAAACGCCAGGGGTAGTCCACAACATCTGATATTGGTAGAGGCTCTTTAGCTATATAGAGAGATGGACTACTAAATTGCCCACATTATGCTTAGAGACATTGGGACACATGTAAATGGTTGATTAGGCCTGTTTTAAATGTGGCGGTACTGATCATTCGATGGCTAATTGTTTACAAGGCTCAGGATAAAATAGAGCACCTCAGGGGAGCAGAGGGTCATCTAATACCCCCATTACACCTAGAGGACAAGGTAAAGGCAAGGGTGGACTAGGCCAACCTAAGGCCACTCCGACCACAATATATGAGTCTGTTAATCATCCTACGACACTAGTCGGTCCAACACGGGCATATGTTATGAAAGCTCGTAAAGAACATGATGCCCTGGAAGTTATGGCTGGTATCTTCCCTCTCTTTGATCTTGATATGCATGCATTGATAGGTCTTGGTTCCACTCATTCATACAATTACACTGGGGGATTATGTGACATAATGTTATCAGTAGATCGACTAGCCTATGATATACATATGTCTAATCCATTAGGCTATAGTGTATATGTGAATAGAGTGTATAGAGATTGTCTTATTATGATACATGGAAAACAATTTGCTATTGATCTAATAGAGCTACCCTTCCATGAATTTGACTTGATCTTAGGCATAGATTGGTTGTCTAAACACCAATCTATAGTTGATTGTGGGTTAAAAACAATTGTGATCAAAGATTCTAATGGTTCAAAAATAGTGATGCATGGTATTTGGTCTAGTCATTTGGTATTGCCATTTACATAGTAAAAGGCAAAATCTCTATATAATAAGGCTAGGCAACTCATAAAGATCTATAATTGTTTCATCTAATTGCTAGACAAAACTTGACTTTCAAATAAAAGAATTGTAATGGAATGGTGAGAATAGAATCACTTCATCTTTGCTTATGTACTAAAAGGGATGTTAAGAGGAGAAAACAATTTCATTTAGACTTCAACTTAAGTCAAATTTATCCGATTATGTTGTCAAATTGTAGTTTGAACAATTATATATTTTAGACCTTATTTTCTAAGAGTATCTTTGGTATTTTCAAGAATGTACATATCTCTACTTTTTTAAAATAGGCTCCCATCTATATGTATCATCTCTTAAGTTAGAACATATTTCTAACTGTCCTTATGCATTTACACAATGCAAAACCATCATCAAATTTTAAAGAACTATTAGATGCTATTGCTATCATGTGACAATAAGTCTTAACAAAAGATGTAACATATTACATGCTTCTTTTTATAAAATATGACCTATGGTGATGTTTGAGCAAATGTCATTCTTCTTTTTTTCTTATAGGGCCTAGGATGATAGTAAGCTTGCATCATGCTATTTTGGATGATAAAGAGGATTATATGAATAAAAAGAATATTGCATGCTCTTTTGGTAGGATCTTACATGAAAGTTATACCGATTTTTGGCTTTTCAACCTTATTTTCTAAGTTTAGAATGTAAATTATACATAAAAGTACAAAATCTTTTCTTTCATACTTAGAAGATAATGTATGAGCATTTAAGTTTTCACATCAAATGTTATATACCCATGTGATAACTAAGGTAGTGGCTCATAATTATAAACATAATTTGTCTTTAGAAAAATTATCTTAGGCTCCAAGTATGCTATTTAAATTTAAAAACTATTTATAGTAAATCTTGACAATGATTCTTTGAGAATATTGATCTCCTTATTCAATGTCTCTTTCTCATGCAAAAAATCATACTCATTATCATTTTCAATAACTACACCCCTTAGATTCTATCATATGTCATAATTTTGTTAATTCTCATTCATACATGTATCTAAGAGCTTTAAAATTTCTTTATGCTTGAAAGAAAATTTCTTCCTTTTTAATCTGATCACCTCTAGAAATTCAAGCATTCAACTAACTCAATATATAAGTATACTCAATATTACAATTATCATTATCATCATCAAATTTTTAAGAAAAGAAAGCCTTGCAATTATTACCCATAAAAATGTACTTTTCTTTATATTTTCAACTTCTTGACTTTTTTAACTAATTGCATCACCCTATGTGACCTTAATTAAGTGCTTTCTTTTTCTTCTTTAATTATTTTTTGCTTTTCTTCTTTATGAAGTTCTTCAATTTTTGTGATGACCTTTATATCATCCTCATTAGTTTGACTTGTTAAATTATCATCATTATAAATTTTCTCATCCTAAAGGTATTAAACACCATACATTTTATATTTAGAGTTAATTCCTTTTCATACAATTCATTCATATACATATTGTAAGTAATGAGTCATCTAACTAGCTCTTATAATGGCAATATACTTAAACCTTTGATAAAGGCCTAAGACATTTTCCCACTAGTTCATGATTATTATAAGTCTTACTAATGCTTTTAAATGAATTAATGATATAAATAAAGTAAGCATAAATATTAGAAATTGATTCATATTTCTACTTAACAAATTAACAAAAATTAGAAATAAATAAGGGAACTCCATCTTCACAAATTAATCAAAATGCATGTGAGGCATTTCATCAAACACCTCATATGCATTAACAAATCATCCCAACTTCAAAAACAAATTTGAGAACTTAACCTTTTAATACTAACATATCAACCTAAAGTTGTTACCCATTCACAAAAGGCTCAAAAATACAAAACAAAGAACTCAATCAAACACAAAATATTTGACATTATTAACGGCATATACACGTACGGGTGGGGTGTGAAGGAAAACAAAAACAACCAACAACCGTGCTTACCCCTTCCGATGCACCACTACCATTCCACCACATCGACGACGACAGACGACGACTCACCGGAGGAGAAGACGCAGCAGTCGTAGCATGGAGGAGAAACAGAGAAGGAGAAGAACAATTGACGGTGGGGAGGGGGGTGCATTCAGGAGGTTATAATGTTTTCAAAACAACTAACAACAAACGACGTCCTTTGCTTCAAATTAATAACGTTCAGTCCCAAGCACATAGCGTCATATAGGTTCCCCAATTTACCGACGGAATATACCATTAGTAATTTCCATTGGTAAAATCAAAATATAATTACGCGCATTCGATTCCTGCGCTTCTTTTCCGATGATATTATTACCGTTGGTAAACTAAATTTTTTTATCAATATTATCGACGAAAATGTGTATTCCTTCTATAATGGCAATTATTTTCTTCCATTTCGCCAATGGTATTATTCCGTCACTAAAATTAATTTTGCTTGACACATTTACCGACGTAGTTATGTTTTCTGTCGGTAAACAACGAGGGTTTATATCCCGTCGTTGTTTTTCCGTCGCAAATTCATTATTCTCTTGTAGTGGTTGACTATCAGATATAGTCAAATATTTTTTCAAATGTCTCGATTTTTTAAGATACTGTCAAAGTTGATATCAAAGATATTTTAAAAAAGGATTCAAGGCAGATTCAGTGAGTTAATGATATAATTAAGTAACGGCTAATTGAACAGAACGCCTATTTAAAGAAAAGCTACTACATTCATAAAATACACAAGATTTCCTGAAATCCATCAGTAGCATCAATACTCTTGAAAGTCATATATATGTTAAATCCTTTAGGTCTTAGAAAGGGACAATACTATACTGAGAGAGACTATTATTCTTTGAAGCTCATATTGAGCAAATTTTATTTTCATTTATTGAGAGTTTGTAGAAACTAACTAAATACTACTAGTGTGAAAAGTTGAAAAAACTTGAAAATATGTAATTGTAAGCTTGAAGAGACTCATTAAATCACTACCTAGAGATTTATTAGTAAAATACTCAAGTTGGACACGGATTGGACATAGGTTTCCTTATAAGCCGAACCAATATAAATTGACTGTGTCGTTTTCTCTCTTTTCTTAACTTCTAAATTTGTGCATTTTAATTAATGTTGTTTTCATTTGCACGAGGCTCCTTTTATTTTAGTAGGCTTCTTTTGTTTTTAAGCTTTAACAGGTTCCTACCGCTTTAACAAGCTCTTATCATTTTATACGATTTGATTGTAACTTGCGAAAATTTTCAAGTCACAAATAATTCACCCCATTTCTTACATATGTTTGTTTTATCAATAATATCATAAATTATGATAAGAAAATGTTTGAAACTTTTAAAGAAAGGTTAAACTTTAAAGTGTGTACATGAAGTAACATGGACGAGCCCTCCAAGTTTCAATGAAATTGAAGCTAAACATGGCAATTGAGCCCGGGCTCAACCCAACTTGTAAACATAGCAATTGAGCCCATACTTGAAGTCAATGGGTCAGATCCGATCAGTTGACAAAGATGTCGTTATTTAATTTTTTAAAATAATAAATTGGGTAGGACGAGTCCTGGGAGGTCCATCAGACTGGAGGTCGGCCCATAAGCCTATCAATGCCTTGCTAGGCCAGCCCAAGCCATGGTGTCATCATAACCGAAGCTTTATTTCGTGTTTTTAAAGAGATTAATATAGGTTTTCATAGTAATTATGGGATCTTTTTAAGAGTAATGAATACAAACTTTCACATCCATCAAGGTGTATTGAATTGCACACTGTTAAGTTTATAACCAAATTTTATTTTAATTTTTGCTGTTTTGATTTTTTTAGTTAAACA
>JANKYF010000225.1:31908610-31921054 GCA_029829435.1 Erythroxylum hondense
TCATGAATGAAGGAACCAGAGGGAAGGTAGTCTTCGATATTGGGTCAATCCAAGTCGAGTTCGGAGTTGGAAGTGTCGAAACGTCTGCGTTGAAGGCAGACGTTTCGAACCAGACACAGTAAAATAAATTTCAGGAAGACGAAAAATATAAAGAAATAACATTAGAACTAACTTTTGAGAGACGCAGACTTTCGTTTGCGACATCCATCGTTTAAGCTGTGAATAGAAAATATACATAAATCTAACCTATGAGTAGAGAAGAGAAGAGGTGAGGAGAAGAGACGTTCAAGAGAGAAAGACAACAAAGAGGAGACGTTCAATTGTTATTTACGTATGTGACGCACTTTTATCTACCCGAAGAAGCTGAAATTTGGGGCTTTTCTGAAAAGCTCCAAATTTTAGCTTCTGAAAAAGCTGTATTTTAGTTTTTAAAAAAGCTGTTTCTACTGTAAAAGTACTTTTAAAATTTTGCACAAAACACTTACTTTTTCCTTAAAACAGCTTTTGCTGTAGATAAAAGTACTTTTGAACTCTCCAAAAGCTGAACTAAACGGAGGCTAATCCTGACTAGATCTGAGTAGGTCCCTTGCGAGAGATAAAACTCTGATCTCAAGTTTTAAATGGCTGCATCTATGAGAAAAACTCAAATCTGTAACCTCACTTAAGTAAAGGGAACCCTTTATCAACTCTCCAATGTCTTAGGGTTAAAATTTTTATTTTTCTCGTTACGTACTAATGATCTAATCTATTTTGAACAATTTGGTTTATGCTTTGTTACCGATAAAAGTTGACGTAGTCCACATTATTTAGTTCGTGTCGGAAGCAGACTTTAAGGAGGTCAGCCGCTTCTAAGTTATTACACAAACCACAGCACAAGATTGAGTTAAAATACAACAAATACAGAACTAAGTCTATTTCTGTTTCTTGTCTTTCCGTAGAACATGCGGCATTTGGATATAGTCCAAAAGAGAGTGAAATCTTTTTAGGTTAGGGTTTTTCAATTGCAATGGACAGGCACAGAGGAGGAGATCGCTATACCCACAACAATGGCGGCAACGGCGCTGGTGACTCTTACAACGGCCGTCGCTCCTCTCGCTTCTCCGATGGCACCTCTCGATTCTACGATGATCCTCCTCGATTCTCCGACGGCCCCATGAATCGTTACTCCGAAAATGGTAATTACGCACGCCGTAGCCCTAATAACTATCGCGGTGGTGCTGATCACCGTCCCTTTGAAAGCCCTCCTCCTCCTCGTGGCGGTGGCGGCGGTTTGCGACCTGTGGGAGGCGGCGGCGGCGGCGGTCCTGGCCCTGGACCAGGGTTTCGTCCGATTGGCGGTGGAGGTGGTGGTTTTGGTCCAAACTACCCGGAGCCCTTGCCGCCTTTTCCACATCATCCTCCTTTATCTGGTCAGAAGCGTGCTTTAGGTCGAAGAAGTCCTGGTAAGCAAATAAGGATTTAGTTGTTTATTAATCGATTGGGTGGTGGTGAATGAATACCAACCGAGTAAACTTGGAATTAAGTTGCATAGGTTTTTGTGATTGTTGTATGTTTACTTCCCTTCTGATTTTCTTCTTTCATAGTAGAAATATTTTCTGCAATATCTGTTCTTGTGGGCTTTTTTTGTTTATGAAGTTGTTAACTTCGGTTTTGTTTTATTATGATTTAATAGTTGATGAACAATGTAGTGTAATTGGTTTTTTATTGCAAGTTTATGGTAATAATTAAAATGAAGATTTGGACTGACATGGCAGAAAAGAATGTCTAGAGATTTGGCTTCGTATTTTGGTTGTGTTATAGAAATTAGAAATAGAAAGAAGATAATTCACACTTGCTCACGAAGGAAGAAGAGATGAGAGAGAAGAAGCTTCAGGAGAATCATAAATGAAAAGAGTGAGAGAGGAACAAATCACAAATTCATTAGTTATCAGATTTATTCGTCACGATGAATATAGTACAGTATCCTTACTCCTTTAAGATGTGACACATTTATAGGATTGTTAGTCGTTACATTGAAATAGTGTGTAGTGAAATACAACTTAAGTGACTAATATCTAATTGGTATCGTTTTATTGTTCGTATTCCTTGCTTCCCATGTTTCGCCTTACCTACTTGTTCATAACATTACTTTCTTCTTCAAGAAACTTGTTCACAAGGTTAGCTTCAACAAGGTTAGCCCCTGAAACCTTTTATGCAGTCGAACAAAGCTTCACATGTTGCATCTTTCGGTGTTCCGTCAGACCTTTGCGCCAATACTTGTGTCAATGCTCTATTATGACATTTAATCATCCTTCAGCCCAAAATGGTTATTGGTGTCCTATCTGCGTGAGTGAATGACAGTGCTAGTTGGTAGATATTGGTTCCTTGTCGGACACATATTCTCTAAGTTGAGAAATGTGGAATGCAGGATGGACTACTAATTCCTATAATAACTACAATTAATATGCAACCTTACCAATCTTATCAATGATTTGATAAAGCCCATGATATAGAGGAGAGATCGTTTGATGTACCCTTCTTTATAAGGAATGTTGCTTATATGGCTGAAACTTCAAGAATTTTCATTGCCCCACCTTAAACTCCCTATGTGATCTCTTTTTGTCCGCTTATTGTTTCATTTGGTGTTGTGCCCTTCCCAAGTGAAACTTGGCAATCAATAGAGATGTTTTTCGGTCTCGCATTGCTTGATCTATTACATTGCTTGATTTATCATGGGAATTTGGGAATCCCCAACAAAATAGGGAACACATACAAGAGGAGGATAACGATAGAGTATTTCAAAAGGGGTGGAGTTAATGTTTGAGTGATAAATGGCATTATACCACCATTCCATTGAAGAAATCCACTCTGACCATTTACTAGGGGAATCACCACAAAAGCATCTAAGATAAGTCTCCATAATTTTTTTAATAACTTTAGTTTGATCGTTAGTTTGAGGGTAATAAGAAGTGAACAATTTAAGCTAACTCCTTGTAACTTAAATGCCTCTTGCCAGAAAGTGCTTAGGAAGAGTAAACTCCCTATCAATCACAATCACCTTTGGCATCCCATGAAGCTTGAAAACATTATGAATGGATACCAAAGCTATTTATTGGGTTATATAGGTGAGTATGATAGCGATGAAGTGGGAGTATTTACTGAACTTGTCCACTATCACATAAATTGCAAATTTGTTTCTAGATAATTGTAATCCTTGATGAAATCCGTACTAACTTCTCTCCATCATGCCTTTGGTACTGCAAGAGGCTGTAGTAACTTGGGATAAGCAACATTTTCATATTTATTTCTTTGACATATCAAACATTTCGACATAATTTGTTACATCATTGGCCAAAACTCCTACAATGAAACATGTTTTGCACCCTTTTGATTGTGGCAATTACTCTTGAATGACTCCCTTACTATCATGAGCCATGGATATCAATTTCTCACTTAATTGCCCATCACAACTCACCATTAATCGCCTTTTCCACTTGAGCAAACTCCATCTTTCCATTCATATGTCACTGAGCACACCTCTTTCAACTCTAGCTTCATAATGAGGTCATGGATTGTGGCATCCTTCTCCGAACCTTGTTTGATGTCCTTTATCAAATGTGGGAATGTGAGCCACTATCAATGATAGCTACTCTATGTTGTAAATTTGAGATAAGGCATTAACTGTGTTGTTCTCTTTTTCCACTCATGTAAATGACTTATCATATCCCATCAACTTTGGAAGCCATGTTTGCTGAAGGATGTTGAGATCCTTTACTCCAATAGGTATTTGAGGGTGGTCTGTTTGCATCGTGAATGTCCTCCCACTCTAGTGTTGCGATGGTTTTATAGCTTTGGTGATTGCTAAGAATTCCTTTTCATATGTTGCCAGTCCCATGTGCTGAGCTGCTAAAGCTTTGCTCAAGAATGTGAAACAACTTAGATGTATAAAGAAGATTGTTTCATACATATGCTCTAGACTCGTAGGTTCTTATATAGAGCTAGGGTACATAGTTTTGGTAGTCTCCTAATTTAGGAAGACTCCTTATTTGGAAAGATTCCTAATATAGCTAGATATTATAGGAAAACAGCTAAGAATAATCTCTAAGAATAATCCCTTAATTACAGAATTATCTACAGAATGCAATGAGATGTTTGTTTTGTTGAAGAACAATACCTACGCCTATTCTACTTGCATTTGCCTGAATTGTGAAAAGCTGTGAGAAGTCGGGCAGTGCAGGAACTGGTACTGATACTAAGGCCTTCTTGACTTGTTCAAATGCCGTTTGCTTATTCCCCACTTCCATTTCCCAATGTTTACTTTCTTAACAATTTAGTCAAGGGCTTAGCCAAGATGCCATAATGCTTAATGAACCTTCTTTCCCAAAAATCCTCTCAACTCCTTTAGAGATTGAGCTTAGCCACTGTTGTACTGTTGTCACTTTTTTCAAATTAGTAGACACTTCCATAGCAGAGATTGAATGGCCCATCTAATCGATATGGCTTGCTCCAGAAATAAATTTATTTCCTTTAATAAAAAGTTGGTGATTGTGAAGTGTTTGTAGGACCTTTTGAAGATGTTCCAATCGTTGTTGGGAGGAACTAATGTAAACTAAGATGCCATCAAAGAAGACCACAATGAAGTTCTTGAGGTGGGCTTGAAGATCTCATTCACTAGGCTTTGTAATCTTAAAGGAGCATTATTGAAGGGCATCAACAAGAATTCATAGTGGCTCTCATAGGTTCAAAAGGTTGTCTTTGGAATATCCTCTTCATTCGTTCAGCTATGATGATACCTGAATCTTAAATCCAACTTAGAGTACTAGCTAGGTCCTTGTAGCTCATCAAGTAGCTCCTAGATTAAGGGTATTGGGAATTGGGTCTTGATGGTATGCTTATTGGGAATTGGGTCTTGATGGTATGCTTGCTAAGCTCTCTGTAATCAACAAACATCTTTCATGAATTATCCTTCTTGTTTACCAACACCGCTAGTGAAGCATATGGGCCAATTCCGTGTATAATGAATCCTTGCTCCATTGATTTTTTGATAGCCCTCTCTATAGCATTTTTTGGTTAACTGGTTAGGCTCTTTGAATGCTTCACTAAGTTTAGCTAACAATCCATTCGTCTCCTTGAATGTGCTTGGTTGATTCTCCAAATTAACTTGTTGCATGTGGAAATAGGATGTGAAAGATGAAGCATGTATAAACTTCCCTTCCTAGAATTCTTAAGGATTTTGTTCAAGCCCTTACTTAAGATCATCTTGGAAGTTAGTGTCTGGGTTTCTAGTTAAGGTCACCATCTTGCCTTTCCACCTAAACCTCATTGTCAAATTTTGAAATTGCATAGGACATCATTCAATGTCACCAACCATTGAACTATGAGAACCATGTCACATCTTCCTAAATTTATAATTAATGCATCAATGTTGATCCTTAAGCCTTGCACGCTCTATGTAAATCCCTTATAAGACTGATGGCAGCTTAATTTCAATCCCCGCCTACTATAATTTGAAGAGGTTGCACTTTTGCAATTTCCATCCTATATTTCCTTATCACTGATTCATCTAGGAAGTTGTGAGTGCTTCCATTATCGATCAAGATATGTAGTGGTCTCTTGTGATGAAATCTTATGACCCTCATTTGTTTTTACTCCACTTGGACATTCAATCCTATCATGGGTTGAAGGGATACATTGGGAATTAACTATTCTCCATCCTTCTTTGCCATTGATTCTTTAGTTTCCAAGTTTACAACTTCCTCCTCTTCCACCATGTATAACTAGAATTGCTTCTGTTTACGCTTGTGTTCTAGTGTATAGTGATCATCGCTCCTAAAGCACAATCGCTTCGCCCTTTTTCTAGCAAGCATGTGCGCTTGTTGGAGACTTTGAGGATCAAGTAGCTTAATGGTGAACTCTGTCTCTGGTTTAAGCCTCTTTAAGAAAAATCCTATCAGGTAACTTTTGGAAGTGAGAGCTTATTCGATTGTTTGTCAAACTAAGCACAATATTCTAACACTGATCCTTCTTGTTTTAATTCCTTCAAATCACCTACAAGATCCTCAAATATTTCTTCATAAATCTTTTATTAAAGGCAGTCACAAATTTTGTCCACTCCATCAATTCCAGTGAGTTCATGTTCTTGAGAAGTAGATGAAACCACTCTTGAGTTTGTCCTTCTAAATGCAATGATGCTATCCCCACCTTCAAGTCATTAGGGGTATCGTCTAGTGTGAAGAATTGCTCACTCTTATAGAACCACCCTCTGACTCCAATTCCATTGGACATTGAAAAAATCTATCTTGCTATACACAAATTCATTAGTTGTTGGATTCGTTCATTACAATGGCTATAATACAGTACCTTTGTTCCTTTAACATGCAACATGTGTATAGGGTTGTCATGGTCGTTACATTGAAACGATGTGTAGTGAAATTCAACTTAAATGACTGACATCCGACCGACATCATTTTATGTTTCGTCTTCCTTGCTTCTCGTGGTTCCCCTTACCTACTTGTTCGTAACATTATGAAGTTCATCCTTTTAAAAGGATATAAGAAAAGCAGAGTAAGAAAGTAATTTTCATTGAATGCCTCAAGAGTAAGAAAGTAATTTTCATTGAATGCCTCAATTCCCACTTTTTATGTTGCCTTTTGCCTTCCAAGATTTCAGGTTTTACTTCATTTTGTCAGTTCTTCTTAAAAGAGTAACGACAGTTATGTTCCTGCTATTAGCATGTGTTTTGTTACTCATTTCGGATTTCAATACTGAGTTGCTTATTGATTATCATTGAACTCTGTATACTCAGTTCTACAAGTTGCCTTACTGGTATGCAGTCTCAAATCAATAATCAGTTGTAATTCATCTTGATTTTATAGATATACTGCACATTTAGGATGTGGCACTACTTCAACTTGCTTGGCTTGAAACATTGTTAGGAGTATTCAGTCATGACAGAGATTTTTTTTTTGCTTTGTCTTATTTGAATATGAATAGAGTTGTAGTCTTCACTTTGTTTGTTTCATCTTTTTTGAATTTGAATCCTATTGCAATCTTTACTTTGTTTGTATAGTCTAAACATTATTTGTTTCTTAATGCTATTTTGCTTTGGTTCTAAAGTTAATTCTCTTGTGTTTTGGTCACTGCATGTTGATGGTTTTATTTTCTTCAGATCGTTTTGAGACTGGTAGTTTTGCCAAACTTTTTGTGGGATCTGTTCCAAGGACAGCAACTGAAGCTGATGTAAGTAATTCATGTGATATGCAATAAGAAACAATTATTGCTTGAGGTTATAACTTTCATGCACACGTCGCGTGGATAGATCTTTATCGTTCGATGCACCAGTAAATTTTAGTTTCAAAATAACACCACTTTATGCTCGTTCCTATAATTAAGGAATGTGTGAATGGTAATATTTGTTTGACTTTGTTTTGTCTCTCATTCTGCTTGCTGCATATTCTTCTTTGTTATTTTTCTACGTTTATTTTGCACAATATCAAACTTGACTGCTTTATATTTTCATCTACGTGTTCTGGTCCTGTTGGTGCTAGAGTTTATAGTAAACTGCATATTGTTTTGCATTCTTAAATTGCGTGCACATGCAGCCTCATATTATTCTTGTAGTATTGCTCTAACTATGTGTTTTGTGCTACATTCCCAGCAAGTATTATATTATCAAATTTTCATTACTTAATTTTAGATTCGTCCCTTGTTTGAAGACCATGGAAAGGTAATAGAAGTTGCCCTGATCAGAGACAAGAGAACAGGACAACAACAAGGTATGTGCATATGCTAGTTTCTTTGTGATGATCCTATATCAAATCGTATCTTATTTCAGGTCCTCTAAGAGGCTGAGTGGGGCAAAGTATGCTCATCTTCCGTCTCAGCTTGTTTTTACAACAAGTTTTGGGCTTGTTGGTTTTTTGCAACCCATTTTATGTATACATCGTTCCAAAACAAGAAGGCAACTCATGTGAACCTACTGAAAACCAGTATATGTATAGCAGTTGGGAATGAGCAGATTAGTTCTTTTATCATAGTGGACGCGGGAGTGGTGGCATTGCCCTACAAAAAAATTGTCATGGGATCGTCCACTACCATGCTGTCACTTATTTTGGTGTTGAGATGTTAGAAGTTCAGACGTTGTAAAGTTAGTGACATAATAATAGAATTATTGGAATTAATTTTTTTTATAATGGGTGAAAGTACAATGTAAAGGAATTTTGTGGATTGTTTCTATGTTGTTGAAAATAGTGGAGTACTTGATATTGAATGGTTTAAAATTTCATATTTGTCGTCTAGTGTGTTTATCAACAAATTGGATGGATCTAGAACTTGAAGTGGTTGTTGAATATGGTTGGAATGCTTATAATATTCTTGTGTGTACCTTAAGAGCCTCTTAAGGAACTATGCAATCATTGACAATGTCATGAGTATTCCGTCTTATGAGTTTCTTATCGCTTCTGATCTGTATGGGCAAGCTAGTAGATCTAGCTCTAGTGCTTGAATGTTATTGAAACTTCTCGTCTATGGTTGTCTGATAAGGATACGCTTGTGTGGAGGTCACTTATGTTGAATGTGGATGTTCATGGTGTATTGTCATGGTGTGTGGTATGTTTCAATATTAGTTATTGTTTATGAGCCGTCTGGATAATCGCTTATCATGGATGTAAATAGTCTTAGCTACAGTTTGATGGTTGGTATTATGTTTCTTTATTCTAGGTTGCAGACTAAGTATGTCTGTCTGGTGCGTTTTTTTTTATTTTGTTTGTGTTAAGCAATATGTTGTTTCATCACGAGGCAATCACACACAGGATTTTTGTTTGGCTCCTTTATGGTGTAAAGGAAAAAAAAAGTGCAGATCAACCAGGATCCGTGATTTCAGTACGCTGTTGGCTACCCTTTGATGTGGTTGTTTTTGAGATATGTGGAACTTCCCTTTTGAGGTTGAAGTTTTGAGTTTGTGTGGAAGGATTGCTTACTGATTCTGTTAAGCGCCTAGATGCAGCTATGAAGTTTCGTGGTCGATTTGATCCGTTTTACCAAATGTGTTTAATATAGTACTTTAAGATTGTTCAGGATGAGCGTTGTGGCAAAGCCCCTAAAGCTTTTGGTTTCTGTGGAAGTAGCTCGTTTGACCTTTTGTCTCTTCTGCTAGGGGGCAACATTAGTTGTTCATTTCTGTTTACTATTGACTATTAGCTTCTGCCAGTTCGTTTTAGTTATTTAAAGTGCCTTATGGCATGCACTGTTGTGAACCAGAAAACTTGGTGCTTAAATTTGGGATTGTTGATTTTATGACTTTGAGAACGACAGAAATGTACATGGAAATCCATGAACTTGTAATTAAGATTTTGCTTGCTTACCTATCCTCATTACTCTTGATGTTTGGTTTGGTCAAACACTAAAATGATGCAAGTTAATAGTTTATATTAATGCACAGTCCTCAGGATATGCTTCTTGATGCAGTAGGAGAGATTTGCTTCATATGTTTGATTAGCTTGTTTCTGTGGCGACAAACTGTTTGCTGAACAAAAGATAAACTTTTGAAATTCTTTGCTATTTTAACTAATCTACTAGATGGGTATTTATGTAATAAAAGTGAGGTATCGAGTGTGTTTTTGGCATTATGTAGGGTGAGTTTATTAGTGCACGTGTTTCCTTCTTAATGTGCTCTACACTACTGCTCTTTGTATGAAGATATTAAAAGATCAACTAATCCTATTGAATTGCTTTAGTTGCTGCTTTGCTTTTGTGTGTATTACTTTTTTGTATTGGTTTCTGAGGATATTTACGTGTAATTGAGGTAGAAGTTGACTTTGTCATGGTGGTTTCTCTTTCCTTTCCTTTTTAGGAATGGGGAAATAGAATGAGTTTGGAACAGTGGAGTGTTCTAGTAACAGAATTTCCACCTTGGGTGTTTTGTTGAGCACTGTCTCTACTTTGGGGAAAGGTGTGGGGGTGGTAATATTGTGTTGCTTGTTATTTTGATTTGGATCGCTACAAAGCTATGATGATGGAACAATTTGAAAGCGTTGCTGTTATTTTTCTGCGGATTGTATGTGTATTTCTTATTTCATATACTTACAGCAACGGCCAATTGGAATTTTTGAGTCTAAACTTGTGGCTTAGACTTGGAACTTAATTCGTGTTGTATCTTCACTGGTAGGAGTGGTGCATGCGTGTACCTCATGTGCATCAATTTCACTTTGGTCTTTAACTTGATTATTGTGATCATATCATTCTTGTTGGGAGCGGTGTATGTATGTGCACGATGTACATAAGAAATATTCAGGTGTATTTGCATATCTTTAGCATTGTTATAATGGTGAAGTAACCTATCCGATCAGAAATCCTTGTACGTGCAGGGTGTTGTTTTATTAAATATGCTACTTCAGAAGAAGCAGACAGGGCCATCAAAGCTCTACACAATCAATATACACTGCCTGGGGTAAGTTGCTCTGCTTGATCATCTCTTCTAGGTCATTTGTAGTAGTTCCATTTATTTGATATTTATAATTTCAGGGAGTGGGTCCTATCCAAGTTAGATATGCTGATGGGGAACGCGAGCGTCTTGGTAATGAACCATGCTTTACTAAATTTCAAGCCTTTGGGGTTTTACCTTTGTAGCATCATGGTTTACATTTTTTGTGTCTTTTGGCTTTTCCTCGTTTATTTCCTACGCCAACTTGCACTACAGTGAACTGCTCTTCAAGTGTGACATATTCAATCCTTTTCCATTGTGTCTCTTATTTTGATTAGTTGCTTCCTTAACACTGACATTTTGCTGGTGAATTTCTTTGTTTTTTGTAAACTTTGGCTGTTGCAGAATGTTTTTTGTGAATAACTTATTGGGCCGGTCTTTTCATCATGGAATCCTGTGTATTGTATGATTTTATTTTTCCTTTATTGCAGGTGCAGTTGAATTCAAATTGTTTGTGGGGTCATTAAACAAACAGGCCACGGAAAAGGAAGTTGAGGAAGTATGTTCTTAAAACCATCTGTTTGTTGTAATTCCAATCTTGTTTCTGAATTAGCATCTTTTGGGCATTTCTTCAACAACACTCCGTCCCTCCCTTTTGGTCTATTCTTCCGTACTTTTTCTTTTTCCCGGCTGCAGATTTTAGTTTCATATGATATTTAGTTCTTGCACTTTGGTGGTCATATATGCATCTGGGACATGTTAATCCTTTGCATGTAGGATCTCTTAATCCTTTTCAATTCTCTTCTCCAAATTGATATTGCAAAACTTGTAACCAGTATCTACTCTTCAGATTTTCTTACCCTATGGCCGGGTAGAAGATGTTTACCTCATGCGTGATGAGATGAAGCAGAGTCGAGGTGTGTCCTTTCCTCAGTAACAGTAAATTAATCTGACTTGTTGAGATGATAAATGATGTGTGTTATGAATTGGTTGGCTTTTCCTTTACATTATAACTAGAGGACTTTCTGTTTCTTTTTGGTTCTCTTTGGATGATTTCATTTGTGATTCTCCTATGTTTATGTGAGCTAACTTTTTGATATTTCTTATCTTGTCATCGCTATTGGTTTTCCTAATTCTCGTTTGAAGGGTGTGGATTTGTTAAATTCTCTCATAGAGATATGGCATTGGCAGCTATAAATGCTCTTAATGGGATCTATACTATGAGAGTAAGCACACTATACTGCATTTGTAATGATGAATATGCTGTGTATGATGTCTGAACATATTATGTGGGTATTGCCGTGTAATAATTACCTTTTTTTCCTTGATTTGTATTAGGGTTGTGATCAACCATTAACTGTTCGATTTGCTGATCCTAAAAGGCCAAGGCCTGGTGATTCAAGGTGTTTCAGCAGATATTCTCTTTTTTAATGCTAGTGTGCCTTTTCCTTTCAGTTGGCCTTGTGTTTCCATCCATGCATGTGAGGCAGCAATATCGACCTCACTTATCTTAACATTTATATTTTTTCAGGGGTGCTCCTGCATTTGGTGGAGCTGGCTTTGGCCCGCGGTTTCAAGCACCAGCACCGAGGTAATATTATCCTTCACTTTCTATTAAAGTCAAATCTTTGCAGGAGGTTATTCTCTCCTTTGTTCTAACATTAACAGATTTTTTCATGGTCTTAGACCACCACCTAACTTTGGCGATCCAATGGGGGATAGGGTTCCTCCTAATGCATGGCATTCTATGAGTCCAAAGAATTTGGGTCCCACGAACAACAACGGTGTTCATGGTTTTGGGACTCAATTGCCTCCTAGGTCTGGTGATCTAGCCCTGCCTTCAAATCAGGTAAAATTGTTGGATTTCATCATATTAGGGACTGTTTGTTTTTAATTTTATTTTTCTGTTTTGGTTTTTAATTTTTGTTTTCTATTTTTAGTTTATGTTTTTTAAATAAAACTAAAAACTTGTTTGGTTGTTAATGTCAATATAGTTATATTTTTTTATTATTGATAATAATTACATATTAGATAAAACCTATAGA
>JANKYF010000225.1:32212447-32224021 GCA_029829435.1 Erythroxylum hondense
GGAAAGTGTAGTACGTTCTGTTCACGGCTGCACAGGACCGCTATGCGGGAATGTGCAGTACGTTCTGTTTCGGACCGTACCAAACCATTTTGATATGTTATGTGTTTTTGATTTGTTACTTTGAGCTACATTTTTATGTGATGCATTCATGATTTGAAAGTTTGTTTATGGTTTGAGAAAATTTTGAGAAATTATGAAATGTGAAAATTTTGGAATCTGTGAGAAATTTTAAGAAATAAGCAAATGAACTTTTCAACTGTGAAATGTGTTGAAATTGGTTATGATTATTTGGAAAATTGGGACATTTTAAGAAATGATTTTTGCTTATGATTCAATTTATAAACTTATTATCCACTGAGCCGTCGAGCTCACCCCCCTTTCATCCCAATCTCCAGGTTTTCGAGCAGGAGATCGGATGGAAGAATGTCAAGACTTATGTCTGATTTCGTTTATTTTGTGTTTTATGTATTTGGGATTATTGGTATGAGTATATGGCTTGAATTGCCATAATGTGTTGTAAGTATTTCTGTTGATGTATGAGAGGATGAAATTGTGTATAATTAAGTGAATGTATATGAATGAGGAAATTATGTATGGATGTGGGATCTATATTTGTGAATGAGTTTGAAATCTGTATATGACATGATGTATGATGGTGGAATATATCTTTATGCTTGAATTGAGAATTATGGAAGTGTTAGGTATAGGTTTGCGTTTGCGGATGTTTGGATTCCGGACGGGAGAGTCCGATGATTTTGAGATCTGTTTGAGATTATAGAAGTGTATTTTACCATTTGCAGGTTTTGGGTTAGGTCAAAGGCAGCCGTTATGCTGCCGAAATTTCGTTAGATAATAAGTTGAAAAAGAAAAATAAATAAGAATTAGATGTTTAAAAGATGGATTTTTGGGATTGGATTGTATGTATAAGAAATTTTGTTATACTTGAGAAATTAATTGAGGATAATTCCCAAAAATGGGAATTTATTTGTATGTGATTGGCATGAGTTTGAATAAAGATGAGTATAAGAAGAAAAAAAAGAAAAAAAATTTATACCGGATTTTCGTATAGTCTAGGTTTCCAACGCGATTGTGATTCTCTGTTCTTTGTTGTCGGATGTCGGATCCGTTTTGTTAAGTGTTTATTCCGTCTTTTGCTTCGCAGCTGTTTGGTACTTTGATTTTGTTCGTGTCTCCTTTATTTCAATTTGCTCGATTCGATCCGCTTTGCTATCCGATCTGCTTTCGTTTTCGTCTTTGGTTTCGTTTTGCATTTCGTGCCACTGCTTTGTATTTTCGCCTCCGCTTCAAATTGTACTATTCGTTCGTCTTCCGATTGGGATCCGGTTTCCGGATCGGGTCCCAACAATCATGCTTAATGACATCATAAAAAAAATTCGGGGTCCAACATATACACTTACAAAAATTTCACTCAATAGGGTTTTCAATTAAAAATCCCATAAAGCACAATCACTAAAATTGATTGAAAATCTCACAAAACACAATCACTAAAATTGGTTCTAGAATACTTAAACCCATGCATTTTCTAAAATCCATAAACTAAAATCCTTCCAAAATCTAAAAGATTCAAAATGATCTTACCTTGATTCTTCACCAAATGAAGAGATCTTTGTCTCAAATGGAAGCTCTTCTCTTCCCCTTCATTTTTCTCTTCTTGAACAACCTCAAAATCTCTCTTGAAGGTTAAGAAAATTGAAACCCTAGCTTGCTTTCTCTTCTTTCTCTCCTTCTCTTCTTCTCTTTGTATTTCTCTCTTCTACTTTTGTTCTTCTCTCAAAATTCATGTTTTTTTCCTTCTTAAAAGAACAAGACAACATTTCTTCTTCCATTTCTACCCTTAATGATTCCAAAAAGTCCATTTTACCCTTCCTTATAGGCTTATGTTTTTTTAAACTTAAGTGTCTTGCCAAAAATACCTTTGAACATTCTTATAACCTTAACACTTTAATTCTATTAACCCATACAATAAAATCCTACTAACCTTGACATAATAATTAACTCCAAAAATATATAATCCAATAAACCTCATAATTGTTTAATCATGCTTAACTTTAATGAAAAAAAATTCGAGGGCCAACAAAAGTGGCTCATGACAAAGGAGTGTATTCCATGCATGTTTTAACATGAATTTAAATGAGTAATGGCTAGATGATGGAAGGTAGCACAACAAGAAGAAATCAAGCAACGTGTACATTGCATACAACAACTCAAAATATGGAAGACCACAACGACAAAAGCAAATGAAGAATACGGTTGTAGCATAGTGGACAAACATTCAAGCAAAAATGGCAGCAATTTATGAAGAAAATGATGCACTGGTAGTAGGGAAAAGATGGATTAAAACACAACATAGTAATGAGACTAAAACGCAACAACCAGAAGGCATGAAATACAGATACTGGAAAAGCAAAACATAGACGTTCTATGTAACAACTGAAGGAGAATAGACACAAAGCTAAGGAGCATCAAAATGCAAAGCGTTGCGCCACAAAAAGCAAAATGCAGATGTATGGTAGGGGTAAAAATGCTGACGTTGTGCAGTAAAGTTAAATGAGTGTTGGTTTTAAGGAAAAAAATAAGAACATATGCATGTTTAAAAAAAAAGAAAAACAAGGAGGCGTTGTAAATAGAGGTGAGGGTCTTCAGTTGGGACATTTCTTTGGGGGCTGAAGTGTTATTTTTGGCAGCAAGCTCTCAACCGTGAGAGGCCTATAGAGGGAGTAGTTTCCCGAAATTGACACCGACGACCTGATTAAGTGTATTTCTCTTTGTATTTGTTGTTTCTTTCTCTCTTTAGAAATTGCTTATGTTATTCTATGTTTAATGTTTGAGTGTTGTGTAAGAATGATTGAATGCTCTATTTGATTATTTTTATATAAGAACCCATTGCAAGAATTGAATACAATATTATTTTTATGTAAGAACCCATTGCTAGAATCGAATACAATACATAATCTTTGTTTTTATGATTCATTTGTAGCAAATAATGGTTCGTATTCATTAAGGATAATATAATCTAGGTTAAGTAATCCAAGCTTGTGTAATTATTACTTAGATTGGTCTATTTTCTCACTCGTAAGGAGGCTATCCAATTAAACTTAGCGAGCATATCCTAGGTTATCCGATAACCCTAGGAAGAACTAGGATTAACAGAGCTTGTTGCTAATCTACGACAAATAGTTCAAGGAGAGATAAAAGAATAACAAATCAATAAAATATGTTTGATTAGGGCTTAGGCTGAGATTAAACTAAAAAATCGGGTCCTTACCAAATTCGCTACTTTTATTATTTTAATGTTTTCTTTAATTTGTTTTCATTAGGTTGTTTTATTTTATTTTCTTATTTTTAAACCAAACCAAACCCCCTCCCAAAGAAATCTAAACACTGATTAATTTTATTTCAATAACTTTACACACCCTCTCTGTGGGATCGACCTAGACTCACCACTGCTATAGTAATAGTCTAGTTTATTTTGAGTAGCACTATGGTGCACTACCAAGTTGTAACGGGTGAATGTTGCAAAGAACAATAAGTTGTATGTAACTATTGATACCTCCTAAGGCCATCCTTTAGACAAGATTCAATTAGTAAAATTGTCTAGTAAGTTAGGGATAATTGCTAGAATTGAATTGCCTTGCCTTAAGTATACAAAGAAATTAAAGGAAGACAACTTGCTAGAGATTGCTTTGGATAAAGTTTTGGTAAATTTTCAATTTATTTAATTATATACTATATTGTTTTACTTATTTAAAGATTAATTTCACTTTTACTTGTTGTTCATAGATGAAGCTCAATATCGTCGATATCGACAACTCTGATGTTTCAAACTGTATGACTTAACTGTTGAAACAAAGGACCATGGATCATCATTATCGACTACATCAATATTACTAATCTTTTCCTTTGGATAAGGAGACAAGGAGACATGTTCCTAAATGGATGCTTCTAGAAAATTGGAGCAATATGTGTGACTATTGGGCCTCTACCAACATTAAGGTTTGTTTTCTTTCTCTTCACATTTGTTTCCATTAATCTTGTTACATAATTTAATCACCATTTCTTTTCTTTGTTTAGGAAAAGCGTGAGAAATCCAAGGTTAATAGAGGAGAAATTAAAATTGCTCACATCCAAGGCTCCAAATCTTTTGTTATCCTGTAAAATTAATACGTATATTATTGTTTATAAATTATAATTATAACAGTAAATACAATATTATTTATTGTGCTTGTATTTTTCATAAAATAAAGTCAAAAGAACTACATGGAGAATAGTGTGATAAGATCACACTCTACAAACTAACTCACTATAAAGAAGGTGAAGGATGAATGTTCGAAGAAACACATAATAATTATGTAAGTATGAAAACTTGTTTAAATTTTAAGTTTATTTATTTACGTAGTACTAACTAATAATATTTGAATTGAGTATTAGTTTTGTTTATAAAATTTCAAAATAATATTTAGGAGTTGTTGTAAACATCAATGGTTGATAGAAAAGACTTAAATGTATATTACATTTGAAACAAGGTGCTTGGTACATGATCTGGCTACATCAAAGATCTTGGGTTTAGGCTAACGTCAACCTTCGTCCTCATCAAGACCACAATATGTTCAATGTCTAGAAGAGGATAACGAGTCACTTCATGCTAAGTTAGAACGTAATGGAAAAAAGTTGGCCAAAAGTTGGTTAAAAATTTACTTTACCCGAATTATGTGACCAGTGAAGATGAAAACGAGTCTTATTCATTAAACTAATATTTGTATTTTTTGCTTTGTAAATAAGTATTTTTGAAATTGTAATTAACATTTTGTACATGATCATATTTAATGATATTTTATTTTCTATATACAGTGCTTCGATATCAATTAAAAATGTCACCATAAGTATAATTTACATGATATAATATTTAGTTATAATGTATATTAAAATTTTCAAAACATTGCCAAAAATATTTGGCTACATTTTTAAAAACTTCGTCAATAAGTTTGGTTATGCTTTCTTTTTGTAGCTAAAATTTAGTAGCTACATTTTTATCTATGAAAATGAATTGTAGCTAAAACTTATTGGTGACAATTTAGAAAAACGTCGCTTATAATTATTCACTACAAAAACTACTCATAGTAAAAAA
Organism: Erythroxylum hondense; assembly: GCA_029829435.1. Taxonomy (NCBI): domain Eukaryota; kingdom Viridiplantae; phylum Streptophyta; class Magnoliopsida; order Malpighiales; family Erythroxylaceae; genus Erythroxylum; species Erythroxylum hondense. The sequence continues at coordinate 32,217,594 of JANKYF010000225.1, forward strand.
TAATTAGTAATGATTTGGTGAAAATGTTGCATATAGTTTTTTTCTACAAGGATTTGGCGACGACTTTGGTGACAAATATAAATCGTCCCTAATGACTATTAACGACAATTTTGAGACATCTAGAGACAATTTTTTATCACTAAAGGTTCCTTCTATTGTAGTGGCCTATCACTGCCATGACAATTGGTGGTAATGAAAATTGTTTTGCTTCTATTTTCTTAGGCTTTGTTTGTTTATTAGTTTTTCCAAAAGGGATGTCATGAAATGGAGGAAATAAATGTATGTTTCATTATTAACCACTATCATTTACTCGTAATTCAAATTCAATTTCTTATTCTAATCTAGGGGGAAATCATTAGTTGTCATATATTTGGATGTATCTTGATATTACGTGCATCAAGTGTATAGTGTTTGGTCATTAGGAAAGGGCTTTTTAAACCTTTGATTGAGGATATATAGTTACTGCTTTTGACACTAGCTTTAGCTGAGATATCTATAGCTCTCGTAAGAATGTTTAACTTGTTCCAAGTGTTGAGACACAATATCATCTTTTTGTAGTTCTCTTTGGTGGTCATAGAAAATGGTATTGTCATAATAAATCTTCTTATTTTTTTTCTATTTCTGGTTGAATTTAAGTTGTTTCCATACAAATGAATTCAAATGTTTCACTCAAAGGTTGTTCCTAGTTTGAGTATGGTTGGTCCAAGGTCATTAGTAACATTAACATATGTTGAAAAATTCCAGAATCCTAGGTCGAATCTAATTTATATAGATGTTTCTCATATGTAAAAGCATTATTATCTAACAAATACAATTAACTGATACGCACTAGTCTTGGTTTTATAGATTCTTGTGTAAAATTATTTCAAAAGGAAAGAGTATCAAAATAATAGCATATTTTGAATGAAAAGTGTTGAAACTAATAGGTATGTTAGATGCAAATACTACACTTCTTGCATTTATAAGGTTGGAGTTGATATACATAAGAAGAAGTGGTTGATGGTAGGCATGATTTAGCTACAAGAAACTTAAGCAGATTATGTTATTCAATCCTTTTTCTTCCTTATAGTTTTGTAAAACTGGTTTCCTCTGATTGTCTTTGTTAACTTTTTATATAATCTATTTCTAAGTTCAATATTGACACTAGCATTAATATTGACACTAGCATTGACAGTTATTTTCTTCTTTTCTCATCAAATTTCTAAAATATCTTTATGCATAACGTAGTTTTTTGTATACAATCTTTTCTGCTTTTGGTAGGTGTATTAACAAGCATATATGACTCTTTAAGTGGTGGGCGTCATATTGAAGTGACTTGCAAATACTATATTGGTAAAGTTAGGACGGTTAGGATTTATATTCATCACCAAACAAAGATTAACTTATATTTGGCATTTATGTTGTCTTTATATGCAACTAAATTGTGATTTTCTTTAGTATGCAGATGGAATCATCATCATTGACTAATACAATAGTAAGTTCAAATTTAGTTAATGTAGTTTGCTATTATGGGCTAAAGGTCCCCTTAAGGATTTATAGAGTGATCGTAATCCTAGTCAGAGATTTTATGGATTCCCCAATTATCTAGTGATAATTTATTATTATTTGATTAAAAACTTATGTTTTAGGTTAAGAGATGCAATTTTTTCAAATGATATGATGAAAATTTTACCGAGAGAGTCATTCAAGTGAATCAAATATTACGGAAAGAATTATCAATGTTAAAGGAGAAGGTTGAAACAAGCACAACTAAGGAGTTTAAAAAACAAATGAAACTTTTAAAAGAGGACATAAATTTTTTGAGAAAAGAAAAAAAGAAATTAAGTTTGTGTTAATGAATATTGTAATAGGATATGTTATGGTTCTGGTACTTTTTATTTAAACTTATGTTATTAGGATATTGTATCGAATTTCAATAATGTAATGGAATATTATTTTCAAATATATGAAGAAAAAATTGGTTTTGAAATTTATAAATGAATTATTTAATAAAGCAAAGGTAATACTACTATATGAAGCCAGCAAATAATGAATAATTCACTCCTTAAATATCTTGCCAAAAAGGACCATTTTTCATAGAGAAAGACATATTCAACTAAGACAATTTTTCTTACTTTCTGAGTTGTCCATCTCTCAAAAACAAGATCTAAATGCACGAAAAAGCAAGCTAAAAAAGAGACACAGAGAGAGAGGATGAAATGAATGTGTAGTAGCTTATATTGATCTTTTAAAAAAGCAATATTTACATTTTGTTTATACAACACAAACATTCTCATCATTATCAATAGCACAACTAAAAACTAATGGGGTAAACATTTTTTGGCACGCTATGTAAAAGTTAATGGGAAAATTATCAAAATATCAAAAAGTTTAAGGCAACGCTAATAGATGTTTGCCTTAGTTATACATGAGTACGAAAGTTCAAGTTGTGACGATTGTCCTCCTTCTGATTGCTTCAACTTGTAACTATTGCGAAGTAATATTAAAATGTCCTCTAAACTATAAACCCTTTAGTTCAAATGATAATTGGAATGTATATGGGGTCAACATCTCTAAACTTTTTTTATTGGCATGTCCAAATGTGCCAACCTAGAAAATTAAAGATAAAATATTGGAAACACACTTGACAATTATTTTAACTAAGAAATTTAATAAAAAACACATTCCTTCCAATATTTCCATGTTGACTCGGTATAGCATTATTATCAACCAAATTAATGTTCTTTAATTATAATTGTAATGAAAACAACTTTGCCAGTCATTAAATCTAATAATAATTAATATTAAACTGAAAAGTCGTATACCTATAAATTTGTCTCTATTTTAACCTATAAATTGAAATCACTATATGAAATATTAACTAATTTCTCTTTAATTTGATTTAGGGATTAGTAAGGGTTGTAGAGGAGACTTTGCTAAATGCAGATCACCGAATGCATGCCAAACATATATGTCACAATTGGAATGAAAACTAGAAGGGAAAGGACCTCAGAAAATAGTATTGGAATTGCTTTTGGTCAATTTATGATGAAGATTCAACACGCAACTAAATATAATAAAGTTAGAGAAGTCAGATATATATATATCAAATATGATTGTAAGTCCTCCACTGTCTTCCATTTCCAAATCAAATGCTAACAAATTCATGAACTAAGTCTATGAATCTATTTTTTCCTGCTTTTACAACTACCAAGGGCAATGGATACATTCCTCCATCACCATCCCTACCAAGTACACTTAACAATTGGCCTTGAAATTATGTCTTTAGGAAGCATCCATCAATCTTAAAAATTGGTCTTAAATGTGATAGATGCATATTTGACTATATTTATACACCCATAGTTGATATTTACTTAATATTTTGTAGTTTTATTGAATACTTAGTACTTAATTGGCTCTAATTGCATTTATAAGTAATAATTGCCTTAATGGATCAAAATGAGAAGAATTTAGATGAAGATATGGCATAAAATGAAGATTTGAAACAAATAAGAGGCATATGGCCATGTCCATGCTTGAGTAAGTCTCACAACCTGTGTAGAATTACAAATTCTATAGATTTTGTAATATACACAGTCTAGTACACCATGTATTAGACCATGTATCTCTTAGAACTATAAAATTTACTATAAAAAGACATGAATGGAGGCCAAATAAGGAAAATAGAATTTTGGAGTCAATTCTTAATGTGAAGAATGTTCATAATGGACGATATTGATCCAAGAACACGGAGAACATGAAGAAATCATCAAAAGATCCAATAGATTACATCATCAAATCTCAAACTTGGAATAACTTGTGATAGAAGAAAAGAGGAGATTTAGAATTATAAACTCTTTGTTTTTTATTTGTTTTTCTTCCTAGTTATCTTTAATTTCATTTTCTATTACATGTAACTAAACATTGTTTATTGTATAGGTGTGATGAACCCTAGTTGGAATAACAACATGTTTTAATTCTTTTAGTTAATGCAATTATTTTGATTGATCTATTATGATTTAATTATGTGTTTTATATATTTTCTAACAAATCCTAAATATTAATACATAATTTGATTTCATAACATAGAGATTGAGAAATCTTATGTATGAATTGATCTACCATAACTTAAAGGAGTTGATTGCAAACCTAGGCATAGGTGAGCATAAATCCTCTGGATTAATATCAAATGTAATAGTGAATTCATAAATTGATAAAGCAATCCTAGAAACTTTAACTTGAATGATTTTGATTAATAAATCTATAAATTAGTTGTTAGTATTCTCAAGAGAGTTATTAGCATAAGATAGGAATTTCCAAGGTCTAAAAGGTAATAAAACAATTGCATGATGAAAAGTTAATTATCTAATGGTTTTAGGGGTATCATCACCTAGAAACTATTCTTTGATATTGAGTCTTATAAGCAATTTCCTTTGTTTTTGAGTTCATTATTGCTTCCCAATTTAGTTTAATTGTTTAAGTTTTATTTTCTTTATTAAAACTGAAAATCTACTACATAAGTTAGATGATAGGAGAAAGGTAATTGCTAGTAATCACTGTCTTCATGGGATCGACCCGTACTTATCTATGCTAGCTACAATTATGTCATGTACTTATGGTTAATTCAGATATTGAACTAAAATTAGTTAATTAAGTTTTTGGTGTCATTATCGGGGACAGTAATAATAGGAACACCTAGATTCTATTACTTTATCCATTATTTTTGTATTTATTATATCTTGTTTTATTCTTGACTTATTCATTTAATTATCTTTTGAACTTCTTTACATTAACAGTTTGTTTATAGGTTATTTTAGGAATTAAGGTTTAATGTCATCACCATTGTATCACCATAACTCACAATGGAAGGCTGGAGTAAATAGTACTTTTATGGGAGCTACAATGTGTCTTTGAAATATATAACATCCCCATATAGGAAAGAGAAGTCTCCTAACATATTTTTGGAGACTCAAACAAACATGTTTGTTAAACACCAACCCAATCATGAATATCAAGCGCCAACCTATATATGGGAGCAATCGAACATGTACAATCAACCTTAAGGTGCACCATACGAGAATAGTTACAATTCAAGATAGAGCAACTCTTATGCTTATAGATGGAATGATTATGCTGCAGGTGAATATTTACATTACCAAGTACCTCAAGTTAAAGAGCCAACTCTAGTAAGATATGATGGCCACCTTTATTCAAGAATCAAATATGAGGAAGAAGAAGAAGAAGAAGATGATTATGATGATGATGATGATGATGATGATGAAGAAGAGGAAGAAGGAGGAGAGGAAGAAGAAGGAGAAGGAGAAGAAGAAGGAGAAGGAGGAGGAGGAGGAGGAGGAGGAGGAGAAAAAGAAGAAGAAGTGGACGAAGAAGGAGGAGAAGCAGAAGAAAAAGAAGAAAGAGTAGAAGAAGAAGAAGGACAAGCATAATAATAATAATAATAACAACAAGAAGAAGAAGAAACTATTGATGAATGATTGGTAGTCGCCTAACCTCTTATGTAGAGAAACAAGTGGATGAGGGTAAACATATAGGATAAATTAAGCTAATAACGTTAAACAAGCGCTACATGAAAGGCAACCCATGAATTAGTTAGATTAATTTCATACATTTTTGTTCTTGCTTTCATATTATTATATCATTTCATTAAGCTTTTGTGTGTTTTAGGATAGGAAATCAGGCTTCCCAATGATGAGAATGTACAAAATTGATGCGTAGGGTATACATGATTATGTGTTATAATGCTTAGTTCAAAAATTTTTAAGTTTAAGCATTGAATTTTAAAGTTGCACATATTTACAGAGGGTTACACTTTGTATATTTACACATTTTGATGCATTCCCAAGTACCAAATCGTGTAAATTTGTAAAAACTTATGATTCAGTGACATAAATGGTTCAATATAAGGTCGTGTACCAAACCATGTAAGTCCACGATACACCTTAAAAAGCCCTAACTCTTTTAGATTTCTCACTCTCTCTCTTGCTCTCTCACTCCACGTCGTCGCCTCTCAATTTCCCCTTCCAATTTTTTGCATTTACAACCAATTCATAAACACCTAGTAAGCTTTCTTGTGGTTTCCACTTGTGTAAGCATAATTTGTTGGGTGTTTTGTTTTATTTTGATAAATTTTACTCAAAAAGGTTTGAATTGAGGATTTGGAATATTGATTGAATTTATGCTATTTTAGGCTTAACTTTGGTTTAATAGTTGAATTTAAGTCTTTTCCAACTTGTAAATTGTGCCAACTTCTCTCTACTCTATCTCTCTTTAAGTTCAAAAGTTTTGTTATTACTTAGTTTTTCAAACAAGTTTTCAAAGTTTTGATTAATTTGGATTTACTGAAGTTTCTGTAAAAAGAACTTGTTTTTAACAAAACATCTTTAAAAGAATTTTTCAAAAAGGGGAATACACAATTCAACCCCCCGCCC
>JANKYF010000225.1:32234689-32246143 GCA_029829435.1 Erythroxylum hondense
TTTTTTCTTAAATTTATTAAGATTTTATAAATTACTTATTTTAGATAAATTAATTAATAATTAAATGATTTAAAATGAAATAATAAATTAAATTTAATTAATATTTACTTATATAGAGAGTAATTTTACTCTCAATTTATCATTTTTTATTACCAAAATAATAAATAATATCTAAATTGAGATCTTTAAATTAGTCAGCACATAAAGGATAGACTCTACTGGTTTAGATACAGAGCATTTAACTTTATTCACTTACCTTATTTTTTATTTGCTTTTACTTTCTCTCAGGAACGCATTGTAGAATAATCACACGAAAGGACGGTTTATCCTATTTTTATCATCACTATTCCTGATTTGACTCATTTGGTATGGTCATGTTCATGTAACATCCCATCACTTACGTATTAAGTTCCTTTCGTGACAATGATTCTCTCTTTTCTCTTCCGTCTTTTCACTACTTCGGATGGAAAAACCTGAGAAGAAAGGAGGACCCTGTGAATTTCAGAGACTGGCTGTTTTTAGTCATTATTGGCTAAAATTAGCACATGAAATTCTTGTTTCAGTGTGTATCCTATCATTTTACATTTGTCTAAACTCTATATTCTGACAAAAAGCTCACATTAGCTCAAGTTTATCAAAAGGGTTCATCTCTAACCGTCATTTTGTAGCCTCCCTGTCTCCTACGAACGGCAAAAGAGGTGACGTAGGTCGGTGACAGGCAAGAAAATTAGTATTGGAAAAAGGGTCATCAACTTCAAGGATCAATGTTTCACTATCTGCAATAATATATGTACTTGTCAAGATAGGAAATTCATCTGTAAGTCAGGAGTTTGAGAAACTACTGGTTTTATGATTTCTTACACGACAAGAAATTAAAACCCAAAACCCAGATTCTGGTAGAGTTTGTCCAAAGGGTTTAGGACCTTGGACACTTGAACTCAAGAATGGAGATTTAGTGAGACCAAATTGCACGTACGTGTAGTGTAGAACCTTTGGTTGGTTTAGTTTTCGAGTGCGTCCATGGTAGCGTGTGATGAAGTACGATATATACGCCTTGATCCTTATCTCTGATGATTCTCTGTTCACTGTTCTTGTACCAAATCTTTTATCGTAGTCCTCTGGATTTGTCACTGCAGTCCGCAAATCAAAATGTAAACTAGGTTCTCTGTCTATATGAATACGTACATATTCCAAAGGAATCATCTTCTTTACAATGCACCAAGTGCTAAGGAACGATCTATTTGTATTGCATGATTCAACTAATGATCGGGATTATATTAAAGTTGTCAGGGAATGACAGGAAGAAAAGATTTAAGAACAATGGGGTGATAGAAGATTCTATAGAAACAAACATAAAGTATTAGTAATATGAAGGAAAAAGACATTACATTTATCAGTCAGGAAGTGTCTCACATATACATTGTTCAAAAAAATGGATTTTTTTTTGTTCAGGTACAACAAAGGAACTTCATTCAATTTAAAGCTTTAAGATCAAGGGTTGAAGATTAAGTTTCCGCATTTGCACTTCCAACTAATACAAACCAGAATTTCTGTGCTCACCTGTGACGCGGAACCTAACGCAGGACTTGCTCTAGCTGCAGAAAAAACAGAGAAAAAGTAAAAATCATCACATGAACCAACATACTATAACCCTATTTATGAATTTCGTTAATTCAAAACTCAGATTTAGACAGAAGTGGAATACCATCAGCCATGAATCTCACTTGGGTCGAGCTTGGAATCAAGAGAAAGAGAAAAGAAACGGCAAGATAGTTAAGTTTTCTAGAAAACAAGAGCTTGTAACTACACCCCATTTTAGGAGAAGTTCAATGGAGCAAGAACTGATAAAAGGGGGGGAAAAAAGATGATGAGAAGAGGAGGACAGATTCTGCAAGTCAATTTGCATATATGATGACGAGGAGGTAAGTGTGCATAGTTTTGTATAAGAGAACAAGAAAATCAGCAATTGAAAGACACGTTTACATTATTGCAAAGTGCTTTTTCTTTCACTATCTCTCTGATGCTTTGAGGTGATGGAACAGAGAAGGACGAATGAGAAATGGCAAGAAAGCAAAAAGAAAGATTAGAAGCAAACCCCAAGAGTACATGTATGTACTGTCAAATTAACAACCCATTTTATCAGCATCACTTGAACACCCAATCGAAATGAAGAATCCAACACCGAAAAGATGGAAAAGCAACTCGGGAGGTAAACATTTACCCGCGAATCACAGATTCCAAAGATAAACAACAAGAAGGAGAGAGAACCTGAAAAGCGATTCCAGCGAGGAGGAGTTTCCAATTCTCTGCTACAAGAGAGATTTCTATCGAGAATTCAGAGCAAAATTTTCTCCACAGCTGCAAAGCAACAGAAGAATCGAAGCCAAATGAATATAACTGTAACAAATTGAACAAGAAAGCGAGGAATTCAAATGAGAAACCTTAGATGCTTCGCGATCAACGTAAGCAGACATTGTCGGATAAACTTTGACATTAATTGTGAAAAAGTTGACAATTTATTATCTACAACTTACAAAGAACCAAAGAGAGTGTGGGCTTTCACTGATGAAAGTCTAGGCTTTAGAGATTTTGCTCTTGTTGGGAAGTAATTGCAAACCGTACGTGAGTACTTGATGGAAGAAGTAAAGCGGGAAGCAAAATGGCTTAGGCGAGAAGCGGCGCAGACGCTGGTTTAAATAAAACGAAAACGTCGACGTTTTATTGTGGGACAGAATAGGGCCAGGTTTAGTGAGACAGAAGATCTGAACCCACTGACAAGATGGTGTTCTTGTTCATACGTGAACAACTCAGCCTTTTCTTCGAGGAAAGCCTGCTAAAGCCTGTGAACTACCAGAGGATTCAGCTCCATCTGGATCTATCCATGCAAAACGAGTACCAAACCATTACAAAGTCCAAGTAGTTGGTGATTATGACAAAGGGTATTAATCATTTCATTCATTCATTGGCTTGCTTTGGAGTGTTTTCATCTGAAGTTCTAAGACAAAATCACTTCATTCAGTCACTTCTTTCTTTGGACAGGTGTTTCACGATTTGACTGAACCAAACATCAAGGTCACGATCATGAGATCTTTAGACTTTTGTGGTTACAGAAGCACCCACAGAGACAACAATTTGGGAACAGGACAAGATGTTGAAAGTCTGATTACTCCCACGGGTTCAATCAGCTGCTTATTCAGCCAACTTCTCCGTTCAATGATCTTCATATATTTGAAACTTCCACAGGGTACTATCAACGTCACTTTAACACCATCATTCGCTAACAGAAACCTTTGGAGGTGCCAAGGACTGGTCAGCCTCAAACGAATCAACAAAAAGCCGAAGAAAATCAATCAGGCGTGTTACTGAACTTGCAACAACTTATAAGGAACAAAACACTCCAATGCCTTAGCTTAATGATTTCGTTCAAGTATAAATGTTACAGTTCGAAACTAAAAGTTCTATCAAAACTGGTCCCTGAAAAAAAAGAGAAATGTTCAAAGTTTCTTCCACAGGAGGAGTGCTACAATGAACCACAATCTGAGATAAGAATTGACCCGCTGAAGACCCACAAACGATAACTTTAACCACCACAAATCTAAAGGCAACCCATCCCAACTGGAACAAGCAAAGAGATTAGATGTAGTCTTTGTGAAACAAACATTCACGATCAGTTCTGGTTCTGGGGTTCATTAAAGCTTTTGTTTCATGAATCTTTAGCAGCAGTAGTAGTTTGTCGCATCCGGCGCTGGTGAACATCCCAATTATACACTCGAGCAATTGTGACCTACCAGAAGTTACTTCAAAAGTCAAAAACAAGAGAATTTCTGTATGGTTATCAAGGTACAATACAGAGCCCTGGTATGTTTTTGGCTGCTTTATGTTGTATATCCAAAAACCTCAATGCGATTCACATTATAGTCATGACAAGATTGCAATGACAAGTTAAGAACTGAACTTTGACACTACCTGTGTTATTGTGACCTGGTCCCTCAAGAATTGTAGATCAGCAATAAGAACTTCTAAACTAGCTTTAGCATTTTCTAAATTTTTCTGTAAGAGAGCAGTTGCCTGCACCGTGAGATTAACTATATTAATGTGCATACTTGATAAACAAAAATAGTCTCTTTTCCAGAGCTCTTAAAGATGAAAATAAACCTCATCACAAGAATACTCCAACATGACATTAGCCCCCAGCCATAGACACACCGCCTCAGCATCCTCTATCTTAGCCCTGGAAAATATGCCTTCAGATACTTCAGTATCAGCAATAAGTGCCTGCGTGAAAAGTGGAGATGTGATGCCTAACTTGCTAGAGCAGAATCCAAGACAAATAGAGATTTGAAAAACATAAGAGATTTCATTTGGCTCCTTCATGGAATATGGAAAAATATCCAGCTATAAGGCGTGAGCAAAAAATCCATGTTGGTTGAAGGTTACAAGTAGTCCAAACATGAATTGCAAATCTACAGATCAGAAAAGGATAGTATACGAGCACAAGCATATTATTGTTGAATCAAAAGCCATAATGCAGCACCTATGGTTTTGGAATTCAGAACTCAAGACAGTGCAGGAAACAGAACAATTAAGATGCCAAATTAACATTTAAGTTGACATTTTGATAATCATTTCAGCAATGGAATTGGAACTTGTGGCATCTGAGGAAGAGAAGGCATAAAGGAGATAGATCTGGTTTGGACTTCAGCGGGATGGTCTCTTACACGGGTTCCAGAGTCAGATGATCAGGCACAGAGGCGTCTTTCATGCTTATATTAATGTCAAAAAGAAGAAAACCATTTCTAGATAATTGCAATTTAGCATTTGTAAATCAATAAAATAGGGCAGAGACTTCTCAGTTTTCAAACCTTTATATCTACAGACTGTTGGGCCTTCTTTCAGGCAGCTAGAATATGGTGTAGTTTAAGTAGGTTCAAATCTAAGCAATAAAATGTTTAGAGTGGATTACAGCGATCAGTATGAAAAGACTACCATGACAATGTCTTGTGCAAGTATTCGCATCAAAATCAAGGACAAAAAAAGTAAATAAAAGATGACTAGAATACCAAAAAACTAACCTCACCAGTACCCTTCTTCGCCTGCAAAGTGGCAACCACATCTAAGCATTTCTCAATATCAGGTATCTTTGCCTAAAAAACCCAATAATCAAAGAATGTAATCTCAGAATCCTTGAATATCACAGAAGATTAAGCAGCGAAAAATTTCATTTCATTATGTTGCATTGCTTTCATTAATGCTGCGCAAGATGGTAAATTATATTACCCAACCAACAAAAACAATTCCGAATAAGTGGTAAACATGTAATAACTTACACGATGGGAAGACAACATTCTTTACTTGCTATTAATAACAATCTAGTTAATGAAATACTGAACGATAATATCCAGGCATAATAAATTAAAGGAACTAGGACTACAAAATGAACGTTTGATATTATTAGTTGGTTCACAGGTAACAATACCAGTGAATATGACATGAATTATTAAGAAAAAAAGAGTGCTAATATAGCTAAAATTAACTTCACAGAACATCAACTATAAAACGCCAGTTGTTACCAACTTCATAATCCACCAGAAGTCCTTGTGAAGAGTAATGGTCTGTCACAATTAAGAAACAGATGGTTAATACGAACTACTAAAAGTGAAGAGCTACCTGAAGATCCCTCTGCTGGGCTAGAAGTTTCATTTCCACCAATTTATATTGCTGAAGCCTGCAGAAGAAAAAGATCACAAAGGAAAATGATAAAGAAGGCAGTTATTAGTGACTAATTGACACAGTAACTAAGCATTCACTACGCACACATGCCCAGAGAAAGCAAAAGACGAAATCAAATCAGGTAGCCCGTAGAACATAAACTTAACTCTAAAATCGATCTTAAATACAGAAAGACTAAAACTTGAACGAAAAGAACTGATTGAAAACCATAAAACAACCAGATTCTAGGAGAACTATGAGAACAATGAAAGATTGAAAAAAGGGAAAATGTCAAATAGGAAAACATAGAACCTTTCTTGGAGGAAAGAAAGAGCAGAGTTGACATCAAGACCAGACTGTGTGAGATACGTTTCTACATCCTCCACAAACTGAGCTCCCGGTATACCCCTTCTCTCCGCCGTTGATGATGTTGATAACGACGATGATGACGCCATATGTTTACACAGTAAAATGAGAAAAAGACGGGGAGCATATATTTGTGAGTGATTTTTTGCAGTATATTCGGGGTAGACACTAAGTGGGGCTGAGGATGACCCAAAACGACGACGCATTTGTGTGGTGTGTCTTATTTCTCCGTCAATTGATGCTCGCTCTATTCCTTCAACTGGGTTTCATGTTCAAAATTGTTGGACCCAGTTGAACTGTATATTTTACACGGTTTTAAAACATAAAATCAAAAGGCCCGTTTATGTTGGACACTGTCTGCGACCATTAGAAGAGAATGGCCCAATTAGACCTTACAAAGACATATTGATTTGAGGAAAAAGAAAAAATGGGTTTAAGTTACACCTAGGGTAGGACATAGGTGGTTGGTAGTAATCCAAGCCAGGTAAGATACCTAGGGTTAGACATACAAGGTGACATTTACGTGTTAGTAACATCAATCGTAGAATAATAATAATAACCAACTCTATAATATGTCATGTTAAAATGTCTACAGCGATAAAACTATTAATGTATAATATTAGACTACTTCGTTATTATATTTCAATCATGTTTTATTAAATCTTATTTATATATAAATGTATTGTTGAAATTTAATGGAATACAATAGGAACATCATAATTAGAATAAAGGATCTGTTCCGTATAATATTAATATTTCACGGCCACTTAAGTGAGAATACATGGTTATTAACATTACAATTATTATAACCTATATATGTGTGTGTGTGTGTGTGTGTGTGATAAAAGAAGTATCAATGTAACGAATTTTAAATGGAGATTGAAAAGGTCAATTGAGATTGCCAATTATTGATCTCCAAAATGTCAAATTTAGGGAGTTGATGATAAATATGCCTTACAAAAAAATTATGACTTTCATAGACCCTTCACTTCAATTAGATATGAGGCACGGTTGTCCCATTACTTTGCACTTAAGTTATGATATAAATTTGGTCCATGACTTTTTTCTCTTTATCTACCTATGTATGTGGCTTATTTCATTTCTCGTAAAATAAATCAACAAAGGTTCTACCACCATAGATAAATATGTTAGAGTATCTTATGTTGACTAAACAAGAAAATATTAAAGGGTTTATAAGTAGTAAGGGTCAACTATCCAAATGACTAGTTCTAGTCATTTTAGCAATAGTTGACCCAAGCCCAATTCTTATTAATGGGTTCTACACTCTACCCATATTAAAAATTCTAATATGGTATGAAAGTAGGTTTGATCTGAATTATTAATTTTTCGGTTGTCTGTTTGGATGTCCAGTCCCAACAACCCAGTCCGGTTACCGTTGTATTTATTTCAAGTGACAACTGAATGTCCAGTCCAAGTTGTTCTTGAACGGAAGTCTTAGAATATCTCATATTGACTAAAAATGAAATTATTAAAGGGTTTATAAGTGATAAGGGTCAACTATACAAATGACTAATTCTAGTCAATTTAACAATAGTTGACCCAAGTCCAATTCTTATTAGTGGACTCTGAACTATGCATTATGCCCATATTATTATGTATAACCAATAATATATAGGCTGCTTGTCGGAGTGTGCAAGATATAGGTTGCTAAGTGATGATCTCACCAACTTTATCTTTATGCACATTGGCACTCATTTTTGCTACATTTCCCATTTCATGAACTATTCTATGAATAAGCAATAGTATCTTTCAATTATTTCCTAGTAAATTACTTTCTTATACTTGGGCGCCCCTATGACAAGAAGAATTTTGCGATCCATGTTCAATAAAGGAAAAAAAGGACTATACCAATATGTATGTATGTTTTATACATATAATGAGTAAAGATTAATGAAACCCTAATATTATACAGCAACTAACTGCATTTTTTTGTTGCATTAACAATTCTTAATTTGTTATCAAGAAAGAAGATGCATAACTTGCTAGGAAAAGACAACAATTTGCTATCCGGTTAAGATAGAAGGATAAGATATGTCACTTCAGAAAGAAGACAATCAAGGTGATGAAAACAACAATATCACAATATGGTGAGTAAAATAAGTTTCTAACTTGAATGAAACTGTGAGGATCAAATATGAATGTGCAAAAATAAATTGTATAGAAGAACACTATATTTTTAATTTAAAAGAATCTTCCCAATATGAGAAATAAAAACCACAAGACCTAATATAAAAAATAATCTATTATATAATTAGTGAGTACATCAAAATGGGTTCTTTAATAGCGCAAAAAGACACAATAATAAATACTCATTAACAAGAATGGTAATTAATAATGTGTATATCAAAGTCCATATATATCAGGAAGACTCTTTTTGGTACCACCATCGTTCTTGCCTAGTATCATAATAGTTCTTCTTTTATACCACAATAGTTCTTCTATAATATTGTCAACTATAACAGCTTCTGTAAAAGTCCTCTCTCATATCAAAGGAGAAGATGAAAACAAACCTTATAAAGATGAAGAAAACAACCACACCTAAAATTAGAAATAGAAGGATAAAGTAGCCATACTAATCACACAAGATAGTCACAAACATGAAAAAAAAAAGAATATGAAAGAAGTGAATATACTTATACTCACTAACCAAACTAGTTGCAAATTTAGAACTAGTGGGAAATAAAAGTGATGGTCAGCCCAAGCCCATGTACACTGAATCACAGAGAGAAATATGGATATCATAAGACATCTAAAAATAAAGGGCCAACACTTCTTCACAAAGGTTATAACTCTCTAAGTAAAAATGTCCATAACTTAATCACTTCTTTTAATTATAATGGGTTCTACTTGATAAGGACCCATATAAAGTTTCCATTTGGCTTAAATGGAGGCCTTTTCAAGTTGGTAATCACACTATAACAAAGTAGACATTTAGCCATGTTTTTTTTCGCTATGTAATAAGTCTTTGACGACGATTTTGAAAATCTTCACAAAAGGGTAAGAATTTGGCGATGATTTTGGTAGATTTTCGAAAATCATTGCTAAATGTGGACCTTTTAGCGACTATTTTAGAAAATTATCACTAAAAGGGCCCTGATTTGGTGCCAAAAGATCACCCGTATTGACCATTTGACGACAATTTTTCATAAAGTTATTGTAAAATGTGAGAAATAAGGAGCTAACGAAAACAAGGATGACACTTAAAAAGAAAAGCCCTAAAGCCTAAAACACACATCTCTCATCCTTTTCTATTTCTTTCCTCTTTCTCCATGAAATTGAAGGGTGCTTTTAAAAAAGCCCCAAAGCCAAAAACACCTATGTCTCATCCTCTGCTTTACAACATATACTTACAGAAAAAAGGAGAGTTTGGAAGAGGAAAAGGGAGGTCTAACAAGGATTGCAAATTGTTTGACCTCTCTTTTCCTCTTCCAAACTCTCCCTTTCTCTGCAAGTATGTGTTGTTTTGTATGTTGATGACGTGTTCATGGTTTGTGTATTTTAATGTCCTAATTAGTGTTTGATTTATATGCTTATATGTC
This sequence comes from Erythroxylum hondense, assembly GCA_029829435.1. Taxonomy (NCBI): domain Eukaryota; kingdom Viridiplantae; phylum Streptophyta; class Magnoliopsida; order Malpighiales; family Erythroxylaceae; genus Erythroxylum; species Erythroxylum hondense. The sequence goes on from JANKYF010000225.1 coordinate 32,244,325, forward strand.
ACAGAATTAATGTAGTGTTGAAGGTGAATCTGATGCAATTCAACACTAAATTAGAACAAACTAACAAGACGAAGAAAAGGATGAAAAGGAAGCTAGAAGACTACTTGGATCCAATTTTTCTCTCCAAAACCGTCACGGGGATGAGCTCGAAGAGAGGGATTCAATGCTTTGATTGGTTGATTGATAAAGTTAGAACTATTCATAAGAACTTCAAGGCTTTCGATATGGAGACTTGTACTTTATTTAAGTAGTTTGAACAAACAACATTATATCGTTTCAAAGGTGAAGGGTAATCAGAACTTGGTGTAGGATAAGACTTAGCCAAACACTTTCTTTTGTAGATTGTAATGCAATAGGTGTTTTGTTTGTCAAAGAGATTTACTTTTGTACATGAATTGACTATCTACTCCAAATGTGAGCTTAGTCTCGTTGGACTCTTTCTAAATTAACACATAACCTAGAGTTTTTATGAGTCTGATTCTGTGTTTAAATAGATGATAGTGGATGATACTCTGATCGCAGGATATTGCGGGACTGTTATTTACATTATAGTTGCATAACATTGTAGACTACAGATGGCATATAACATAGGTGGATTGTAATTAACTGATGATCTATGAGCTATAAGGAATTTCATCTTTGTCTTAATTGTATTCTGATTCAAATGTTTTGCACAACAGGTAAAGAGCTAGGTACTATGAAAAATTGTATCATGTTTTTTTTTTAATTCAAAATGGTTGAGCTAGTATGTTTTCATAACTCATATCATAGATCATAGGTCGTCCGTCGATTCTATAACTTTGTAGTTTATGGAATGTGGTCTAGTTCTTTTTAAGAAAATGTTTTAGTGGCTTGACAAGATACTATTTTGAAGATTGAAATTGCCTTATTTCTACTTGGGGTTATATTTACTTTACTACAACTGTCAATTGTACACTAGTGTTGTTTCACTAATGCAATGTGTTTATTGTATTGCTTTTGTATTTTGTAGTGAGTTTGGTAATTGGATTTGTTCTTTGTTGGATTCCTAATATATGATATATTGTTTTTAGAACCCTGCTATCTTAGCCAACTAATTTAGGAACAAGAATAATGATATTCAACTTGTTGTAGATGCTATGTAAAATTCCAACAACCTAAAAAATTTAGATTAACTTGCAACTTAAAATTCATATTAGTGATTGTGGTCTTGGAGCTCTATAGATGAAGTGTTTTTAAACTGTCATGTTTGTTTTTCTTCATCAAGCTTTTTTCTTATTGCTTAAAGTATTCTTAACCTTGTTGAAGCTATGGATGCCAAAGCATAAATATTGCAACACTTGCTTTTTGTTTTACTCTCAGGTTGGATTGTTGAGTGCTTATATGATAGAGAAGTTGTACTTTGGAAGGTACTTAATGATCTTTAATGAATATTTTGTTAGATTACTTTCCCATTCCATCACCCTCCTTTTTTCTTTCCTAATTGAAAACAAACTAGCTTAATTATGCATAATTTCAGGCAATCTACAGATTTTAAAGTTGCTTCCATGATTCTAATGACTAATCTTTCGTATATGATGGTTAACGTATGAAGTTACTCTCATCGACATGGACAAACCTAAAGTTATTCTAGTTATGTTGTAATTTTTTTAATCTTAACATTTATAATTTGTTAACTAGTCTCTTTATTTATTATTTTATTTATAATAATTGTTAAAGTTGTAATTAAAATATTGTGTACAAAGAATATTCTTTTTTGATATAATTTAATGATATTTTATTTTTTTATATACAATGCTTCAAATTATCAACTATTTTTTTATTATCATTTTCTATAATA
>JANKYF010000225.1:32363692-32379671 GCA_029829435.1 Erythroxylum hondense
GTTTGACCGATTCTCACTGGTTCAATTGAGAACCGATTTTAATGGCTTAATCGGACCGGATAGTCGACCGGTTACCAATCGAATCGATCAGACCGATCAGTCTGATCCAATTTTTAAAACTATGCTGGTAATAAAAGAAGGAATAATCTTTTCTGTACGTCTTTTATGCATATCATATCCTAATATATGATATAAGGCTAAAGGCTATTTTTGGATTTGACATTTTGTCAGCTTCCATATTACAGCTCATATACATATATTATAAGGTCATGTATTGACATTCCTCCTCAAACTGAAGATGAGGGACAATAAGTCAATCGACGTTTGTGAATAAGACCATGAAAACGTTGAGGTGAATGACTTTGTAGTGAAAATATCTACAAGTTGATTATGAAAGGAAATAGAGAGCACGATGCCCATATTTGGTACCCTTACATAGATGATACGACAAAATGACAATCATTCTTATCACTGCGTAAAAAAGAAGAATGAGGATGCCCATGCCTTGGAGTAATTATCAAAGATAAAGAAATGCAGTTTCAACAAAAGCTTTATATTCAAGAGATCACTGATTGTTTTTTTACTATGCCTAAAGTGTTAGACTATTTTATGTCCCATGTGACTTATAGATTTGAGTCCCATGAAAAACATCCAAGATAATAGTTATTGAGTATTACAGGATGGATCTCAAATGGGTCAAAGACTCTTTCCTTTTTTCTTTCAAAACTGAAACATCATATTAGTTGGTGAACCAACATGATAGTTGGTGATTGAGTATATCAGTTCTAGAAACAAAAAACTTATTAATGTAATCTCAATTATTCTGAACCATTGAAGAACCACATTAAAAAAAAGAAACAGAAAGGGAATAAATCAACATCTTACAAAACAAAACAATCATGGATACAGGTACGCAAAAATGATTCGATCCATAAATGTCTTACAATTAGTATCAAAGCATAGTATTGTATGATTTTACGGTATGATTGTGTTCTTGTTTGTTTTTGTATGAATGGAGTTTTGCATGATTATATATTTTCATGGAATTGTCGTACACGAAAACTTTCGGTGATGATATGCATGTTTTGCCTTATTGTTTGTTTGGTAAAAGAATCCTTACGTGTTGTTGATAATGCCATGCACGAAAAGTAAGACTTGGGATAGTTTTCGGTTGGGAAGAGAAACGAAACCAACCATTTGTTTTTAGACTTACCGATGAATTACTGTGTTAACATATGCGTTTATGGTTGTTGAAAAGTAATGAAATTTTCAACAACCATCGATAATGAAGGGGAACACAGTAGAGAGTCACCAAACACGTCATGCATGGAAGTTAAGATAAAACTCAAAGTTTTCGGCATGAAGAGAAACCAAGAGATGCTCTTGATCATGCTTGAAATGGTTTACGTATGGAGAAAAAAAAAGAAAAGAAACTGAACCAGAAACGAAACAGCGGGAGGACGACGATGGTGTAACATCATGCGTTAGACGCTACTTCGAAGGCAGATGCTGGCGTGTGCAGTGCACGCGTCAGACGAATTTCCAAGCCCAAAACTGTTTTGTTTTGGGCTTTTGGGCCAATAAAAAAAACCTTAAAATTGAGTCAATAAATGTTTATGGCCCAATTATAATGGATTATTTAATTTATAATTGATTTATACATAGTATAATTTTGTAAATTAGTGTCATATTATATGTTTTATTTGATACTTTGAATATTTTATATTATGCAATGTTTGGAATTAAATTTACCTAGTATATGTTGAATGTAATACATGACATTATGGACATTTAAAATAGTTTGTTAGTCACCAAAGTGACCAAACTAATTAAATTAAATTTTGTCATATATGATAATTGTCTAATTAAATGTTTATTGTATGGAAAGCTTGTTAATCACCAAAGTGACCTAGCTTGAAAAATATTAATCATTTAATTGTGATTTGTTTCAACTGTTCAATATGATATGATGCTAAAATGACATAAAGGTTGAACTGAACAATTGGAATTATTAATTATAACGCTAGGAGGTCACCCAAAGGTGGACCATTGCTTATAATTAATGACATTAAAGAGACTTTATCAACATATTTAGTTAATATGATTGTATATCCAAAGATAACATGCATATTGACTATAATATGCTTGATTGTCCATTATAGTATTACATATGCATCATTATAGGTTATTTCTATGTATTTAAATTTCACCCAAAATAGAATTTAAATACATAATCAAAGTTTATTAGTTAGTTTAAATCCATTTAGGTTTACTCAAAGTATTAATACGTGGACTATATGTTGTATGTGCAGTATCTACTAGTTTGTTTGTCTTAAGTAATAGCTTGATTAAGTTCAATGGTCTGAACTATGGGGATTGGTCTGAACAAATCTAGTTCTAAATGGGTGTAATGGATTTGGACTTGACTATAGTTTCATATGTAAGACCTACAGCCATAACTGAGACTAGTTCTGAAGCTTACAAAACTTATTATGAGGCTTGAGAACGGTCTAACAGGCTGAACTTGAATTTAATGCGAATGACGATCGCAGAAAATGTCAAGCCGTTAATGCCTAAAATGGACAATACAAAGGAGTTCATGTTGAATCTTAAAGAATACTCTTAATATGATATAGCTGACAAGTCCATAGTAGGGACTTTAATGAGTGAGGTGACGACCAAAAAGTTTAATTGGTCACAACCCATTTATGATCATGTAACTCATATGTCAAACCTAGCTGCAAAGCTGAAATCCATGAGTATAGATGTGAGTGAGTCCTTTTTGGTACAATTCATTATCAACTCCCTTCCTCTAGAGTTCGGTCAGTTCCAGGTGAATTATAGCACCATTAAGGAAAAATGGAACTTTCAAGAAATAAAGGCCATGTTGGTTCAGGAGGAAGGAAGATTGAAGAAAATAAAGGAACATTCCGTTCATCTCACGTTTCATCAAAGAGCTAGTAGTAACAAGAACAAACCAGGAAAGAAAGGCAAAGATAAGGACAAAGTTCTCAGCAAAGTTAAAGAGGGACGAATCAAGAAAGATAAGAGGTGTCACTTTTGTAAGAAGCCTGGTCATTTCAGGAAAGATTGTCCTAAAAGAAAAGTTCGGTTCGAAAAGAAAGGTACATACTATGTCTCAGTATGTTTTGAATCAAATCTTATTGAAGTACCTAATAATACCTGGTGTTTAGATTCTGGTGCAAGTACTCATGTGTCACATGTTAAACATGGATTCCTTTCAATCCAAACCATAAACAGAACTGAAAAGTTCTTGTATATGGGGAACAGAATGAAGGCATGAATAGAGGGCATTGGGATGTACAAATTGATCTTTGACACTGGATGTCACCTGGATCTCAAAAATTGTCTTTATGTTCTTGACTGTGTTAGGAAATTAGTTTCTGTTGCAAAGTTAGATGATGATGGTTTTAACTTTAAGATTGGAAATTATGTTTTTTTCATTATATAAACATAAGTACTATTATAGTTCTGGTACTTTAATTGATTGTTTATATCGTTTCAATCTTCATGTTGATTTTGCTGAATTTTTGTTTAATGTTGACCATATTATAAGAAATAAACGTAGTGCACATAATGAATGTTCTGTTTTTTTGTGGCATAAAAGGTTAGGTCATATATCCAAGGAAAGGATACAAAGGTTAGTAAAAAATGAAATCTTACCTCCATTGGATTTTGTTGACTGGGATATATGTGTGGATTGCATTAAAGGTAAGCAAACCAAACATTTATGAAAGCATCCGGTCACAAGAAGTAGCACATTACTGGAATTATTACACATTGACATATGTGGTCCTTTCGATGTTCTTTCTTAGGGTGACAAAAAATATTTCATTACCTTTATTGATGACTTCTTACGATATAGATATATTTATCTACTACATGAGAAGTCTCAGTCTGTGGACATCCTAGAGATGTTCATTAATGAGATAGAAAGGCAGTTAGATAGAAAAGTGAAGATAGTGAGGTCGGATAGAGGTGGTGAATTTTATGAAAAATTTGATGAAAGTGGACAATGTCCAAGTCCATTTGCAAAGTTTCTTGCCAGTCGAGACATATGTGCTCAATACACAATGCCTGGTACACCACAACAAAATGGTGTAGCTGAACGGCAGAATCGTACTCTTATGGAAATGGTTAGGAGTATGTTAAATAATAGTACTATACCTTTATCATTATGGATGCATGCATTAAAGACCACCGCGTATCTGCTAAATATGATTCCTAGTAAGGCAGTTCCTAGGACACCTTATGAACTATGGATAGGAAGGAAACCTAGTTTATGACACTTTCACATTTTGGGTTGTCTAGCAGAAGTATGGCTGTATAATTCACATCAAAAAAAGTTTGATGCTAGAACCGTTAGTGGTTATTTCATCTGTTATCCCAAAAGTCAAAGGGATATAGATTTTATTGTCCTAATCATAGTACGAGAATAATTGAGTCTGGTAACGCTAGGTTCATTGAGAATGGTCAAATCAGTAGGAGTTGAGAACCACAAAAAGTGAATATTCATGAGAATCGAGTAGAAACTACTCAAAGACAAGTAGATACTACCACATTAGACGTGATTCCACCGATAGTTATTCCTCTTATTGCGTCACAGATACGCAACATATTGGAACAAAAAATTAATGTTTCAATTCCACAAGTTAAATTGGAACAAATGATGTTCAAGTTACAAATGATCAAGTGATGCCACAACAAGTAGCATTACGAAGGTCTATAAGGTAGAAAAGATCAGCTATTTCAATTGACTATGAAGTTTACTTACTTGACATAAATGTGACTTGAGCATTGATAAAGATCTAGGCTCGTTCAAACAAGTCATGGAATGTACCAATTTTGAAAAATGGTTTAACGCTATGAAAGAAGAGTTGAAATCAATGGATGATAACAAAGTCTGGGAATTAGCTAAGTTGCCATAAGGTTCAAAACAAGTGGGTTGTAAATGGTTCTTTAAGACCAAACGTGACTTACAAGGAAACATTGAAAGGTATAAAGCCAGACTTAATGCCAAAGGTTATACTCAAAATGATGGTATTGACTATAAAGAGAGCTTCTCTCCAGTTTCAAAGAAGGATTCTTTACAAATTGTTGTGGCACTGGTGACTCATTATGATTTAGAACTTCACCAAATGGACATAAATACTGCCTTTCTAAATGGTGACTTAGAAGAAGAAGTATATTTGGATTCACCTGAAAGGTTTTGTGACCACAGGAAAGGAACGATTAGTGTGTAAATTAAAGAAGTCAATATATGGACTGAAGCAAGCTTCTCAACAATGGTATCTTAAGTTTAATGATATCATTACGTCTTATGGTTTTGTAAAAAATACCATTGATCGGTGTATCTATATGAAGGTTAGTGGGAGCAAGATCATTATAATAGTCCTATATATTGACGATGTCCTTCTTGTTGCAAATAACGTTGTTTTGTCACATGATGTAAAGAATTTTCTTTCTAATAATTTCGAAATGAAAGATATGGGTAAGGCATCCTATATGATAGGAATAGAAATATTCCAGGATAGATAACAAGTATTGTTAGGATTGTCTCAGAAAGGTTATATCGAGAAACTATTAGAAAGATTTCAAATGGAAAATGCTCCGCAGGAATAGTTCCAATTTAGAAAGGGGACAAATTTAGTCTAATGCAATGTCCACGAAATGATTTTGAACGTAAGGACATGGAGTCTATTCCTTATGTGTCAGTAGTTGGGAGCTTAATGTATGCTCAAACATGCACTGGGCCAGATATCAGTTTTGTTGTTGGAATGTTAGGACGATATCAAAGAACCACTGGAAAGTTGCAAAGAAAGTCTCTAGATACTTACAAGGCACCCTCACATATAGAAAATCAACCCATCTTGAAGTGATAGGTTATTCAGATTCAGACTATGTCGGTTGTGTTGACTCACGGAAATCTACATTCGGTTACATATTCTTATTAGCTAGAGGAGCAATTTCGTGGAATAATGGAAAGCAGTCTGTCATTGCTACTTCCACTATGGAGGCTGAATTTGTGACGTGTTTTGGGCCCACAGTTTATGGATTGTGGTTGCGTAACTTTATCTTAGGTCTTGGTCTAGTCGATAGTATTACCAAACTCTTAATAATTTATGGTGATAATTCCGCAGCCGTATTCTTCTTTAAGAATGACAAATATTCAAAGGGTGTGAAACACATGGATTTGAAGTATTTATCTGTGAAAGAAGAAGTGCAAAAACATAAAGTGTCAATCGAGCATATTGGTACCGATCTCATGGTAGCAGATCCGTTAATGAAAGGCTTACTACCTAAAACATTTATTGGTTATGTTGAACGGATGAGCTTTATAGACAAGTTCTTGTTAGCATAGTATTCAGACATGTATATATACATATCATTGTCTTACTCCAATTGTTATGACACTTGTGAATTCAATTACAATCATATGTTTTTGCTCACTTGTTGGTTATCCATGTTATGTTGTATACAAAAATTATTATTTGTGAGATAACAATTACCGAATTACCCACTTAAAGTTTGTTGAGTTGAGTTGATTCTGTGATACATGGAAGGAATCAGGTTATATAATTTGTGACCTCCATGATCCCATTAGCTTAATTCAATTAAGGATGACTTGATCAATTCCATGTAATGTGTGCACTTCAAATTTTATTAATGGATCACCAAGTCATCACATGGGCCAAAAGGGAGATTGTTAGACTATTTTATATCCCATGCGACTTATAATTTGAGTCCCATAAAAAGCACCCAAGAAAATGATTATTAGGTATTAGATAAGGGGTCTCAAATGGGTCACAGACCTATTCCCTCTCTCTTTCAACACTAAATCATCATATTGGTTGGTGAACCATCATGATGGTTCGTGAACCAACATGATTATTGGAACAATTTGTATATAAGTTTTAGAGAAAAACTTATGAAGATATACTAAATTATTATCTTAACCATTGAAAAAACATTAACGAAAGAAAGAAGAGAGGGAATAAAAAGTTTTCCAGAACGAAAACGAAATCATGGATACAGGTACGCAAAAAAATCATTCGATCCATAAATGTTTTACATTACTAAATTAAAATAACAACAAAATTACTATTAAATGAGTTTTTTCTTTTTCATTTTTTATGTGCAACCTGCTCTCTCCTATTCTCTTTCGATATAGAGTCATCTTTGTTCATGATAAATTATTGGTGTTTCAATCCGACTAAACTCCAATTAATAAACCACTCATGGAGCACAACAGAGAGTATGCGTTTAAGTAAATAAGGTAAAACAAAACTATTAGAGATAAATCAAATGAAACAGTACAAAATTACTAGAATTAATCAATAGGTTTTGAATCTAGTTCATGGATCAATCTCGACCTTTACACAAATGTGTTTAATTAATCATCATATTGTTCACATACCTCTTTTCGAAACCATTAACTATAGATTAATAACAAGTCCTGTTAATTCTAATTTTTTTCTTAGGTTGTATTCAATTAAAACAAGTTCTTTAATTAAGTTTAACTATCATACAACCTTACATAAGCTATTTAGATTTAGTGTGACAATTGCATTACCAAATAGGAAAAAAGGTTAATCTAGGTAACAATTACATAAGCTCAGATCATTTAACCTATGTTATATTATCCCTAATAATGCGCGATCATTAGTTTACCAAAAGTGAATCAGAGTTACAATGATTACATATTATAATCTAAATTTGGGTAATGAATCCATATATGAATAATCTAGTAGGCCTATTTAAATTGTTCATACATAAATCCGAAACATTAAATGCATGATAATATAGTCAACCCCGAAAAAAGAGTTGAGAACAACATCACTAGATTAATCAGCGACCAAATATGATCATCGACCTCAATATTCTCTTTGAATTGGAAAGATGAAGTTTAGCTCCTTATTGCTCTTAAAAGGGAAAGAAATATGTCTTCTTTTGACCCTCTAATCTCATCATACCTTTTATGGCCTCTTAAATGCCCTTTTATGATACCCTTTATAGACCGTGGTATGGGCATCTTCTCCACATCTCCTTGAATCTCTCTCATGCATTATATAATAATTTAGCTTCAGCTTGGGAGTAAGAGGAGATGTCGTTGCTTAGTTTAGTAGTCTTTGTTGGTGGAAAATACTTCAATAGGAATTTCTCCACCACTTGTTCCCATATTGTTAGTGAAGATCGGGGCATCGAATTCAATCATTATTTGACATTTCTCCTTAAAGAAAACGAGAATAAGTGCAATCTAATGACATCATCGTCAGGTCTGTTGATTTTAAAAGTATAGCAGATCTTAAGAAAATTGGAGATGTCTGCACTCGGGTCTTTATCTTTGATCTCATCGAATTAAACTGACTATTGCACCAGACAGATGATACTAGGCTTTCTTGTTGGTGCTATCAGTCGATCTCATAATGCTAGACTGTGCTTCAGTTAAGTTTGGTCTATTGTAATCAAATATGGTCCTCGGTTGGTTAACTATATTATGAGATTCTTCTATATCCACTCAACCTCTCAAATTTTCTATTTAATGGTCTAGTTCAAACTCTCGCAGTTATGTTCTACGAAGATTCTTATGCTTTGTTCTTTTGATCTCTAGGTCTATGTTAGTTAAGCTCTTAGAATTACTCCAAGTCATAAACTGACCAAGAGTTCAAATCTACAAAAGGAAAGAAAAATAAGCAAATTAGTCAAATAAAATAAAAGAGAATAAAATCAAGAATAAAACCAAATAAAATAAAAATGGATAGAGTAATAAAATTGAAGTTTTCCTAATAATATTGTCCCCAACATTCGCACCAAAAACTTGATTAACTTTCAAAGGTTATGGTCAATATTGATTATCTGCATGTGCACAGTGTAGTTGTACCTAGCGAATGCAAGTATGGATCAATCCACGAAAACTATAATTACTAGTAACTTTTTTCTATTATCTAGCCTAAGAATCAGATATTTGATTTTAATTAAAAATAAACTAAACAAATAAAATAAATTAGGATGAAACAATTATGATCTTAGGATAAGCGAAATATGTAGAAAAATCAGTATTAAGTACTAGCGCTTAGGTTATGAATCCTCCTAACAATCTTTAGATATTATTAACCTTTTATCATGCAATTATAATGTTGATTATTGAACTGTGAAAATTCTTATCTTATGCTAATAAACCTCTAGAGACTATTAACAATTAATACATCAATTGATTAACAAAAATCTTTCTACTTAAAACTTCTAGGATTGCTTTACTGATTTATGAATTATACTCTTAGGTTTGATAATAGAAAAAAGTTAATTTTGGGGTTTCTAGGATTTACAGGATCACTTACAAAAGTACCTGAGAGACTGAGTATATTAAAAAATACCTAAATTTGTGATTCTACATAGGCACAGTGACTTACACGGGAAGCATAAATGGTTGTGTACCTTAGTATACATGTACATGTAACTCCATATGACCAAAACTTAATTTTTTCAATTTTTACACATTTATAGAGACTTACACCATCTCTATACACAGATGTATAGGTACTTAGTTGCTTCAAGTCTTTTCCATATGCCATAATTTCATCCAAAATCTTCCCCTTTTGTTTTGAGAAGGCAGTTATAACTTATAAATTCACTTAAAGCAAATTAAGTACCAAATATAGAACAAAATTATAAAATATCAAGCTAAATATATCAAATATAGGTGTATAATTATAGTCAAATATGCATATATCAAGTAGCATAGCTTGCACCCTTGGTTTCCTAAGAACCTAACTTTATCCATTGTGGTTTTATTTGTAGTCCATATCATGAAGGAGAGCTTTCGAACAATCAGTTTGTTCCAAGTTAGAGAGAATCAACTCATATTTATTGAATAAGTCTTGAAAATGTCCAAGCATGATCAATTTGTGAAGGATCCCAAAGAGTGTTTAAGCTTGATAACTTGGTCCTCTCTCTGGATGTCAAGATGGATTACAATAAGCAACTTTAGAAAAATTAAGCTCCTCTATTACCATAGTACCAACTACTATCCTTGATCAAGCACTTGACTTTTGCATTGATAAGAAAGAAAAACTTAAACTAATATAGTTTGGTAGTAGATAAAGGGGACCAAAGTGCTCTAATTATCAGTCAAGGCCAATTAGTTTCACTATTACCTATTTTGTACTTGAATGTTTGTTAGATAAGGTCCCTAATCTTCAACACTTATTGCCAATTCTAGGATGTGTTAGGTTTAGGTTTGATTGTCCATATGTTGGATATGTCTAAGTAACATTCACGAATCCATTTCACCCGAAGAGGCTCTTTATAACTCATTATGCTTTATAGTTTCTTCATCAACATTGTTTTATTCACTATTTTTATAGTTTTGATACCCAAGTCCCCTTCCTTATTTGGTAAACATATCTCCTTCTAACTTACTTTGGAAAAAAGGTTTGGAACAAACATTGCCAATCTATAAAAAATTCCTCAAGAGCTTGTTAATTTCCTCGCAAAGCTTTTGAGGAAAGTTTATAAGGGAGCACTAAAGATGTTAATTGTAATTTGCCTACACAAGAAAAACATATAGAGGTCTAATCTTCAATTCTTCTTCTAATCATTTCTAGGAGACCTTGGCAATCTAAACTAGAAAGTTTCTTTAAAGATATTGGAATTCTGAGGTGTATAAATGGTGGAGTTTTAAGAGATAAACCTGATGAGATAAATAAGGACTGAGCTAAGTCTATAGTATCCACTGAATTAATTAAGAAATTTTTTTCCTTATTAACGTAGAGACTTGAGAATAAACTAAATTACTCTAGAGATCTCATCAAGCAAGCTACATAAGCCTCATTTTCTTTACAAGATAATACGAAGTCATGCAAGATATGTAATTTCCATCTTACATATTTCTTTTGGAACTCAAAGCCATTATCAACAAACATATTCTTCTTAATAATACCATTGAGAACTTAAATGCATATGGTAAAAAGGTTAGGTGAAAGTGGATCACTTTGCCTCATCCCTTTGCTTCCTTAAATAGTTGAGATTCTTCTCTATTGACCAACACACTGAAGGAACTGGTAATTATGCATTAAGAAATTTAGGTTATAAATCATTCATAAAACCTAAATTTCTTTAATATGATTATAATTAAGCCCCAATTTACATAATCAAAGGCTTTATATATGTCAATTTTGATAGCTTAATTTGTTCAATCCATTTATATGATAATTCTTAACAATTTTTGTGCAAACAACACATTCTCTCTAATGTTTCTCCCTTCAATGAAAGTAGATTGAAATTGAATTATAAAATAGGGTAATGTGTGGTTGATTAAGTTAGCTAATAATTTGTAAATGACCTTAAGAAATATTTTGCAACTAAAGATTGGTCCAAAATCCTTAAGGAATATAAAACTTGGACCTTAGGAAGTAGAAAAATATTAGGGCAATTCCATACCTTAGTCTTCTTTGTTTTGACAAAGAATTCTTTTATTAGGGCATATATTATGTGACAATATATCGTTCATAGATGTAAAATCCTTATGCACGAACTCATTATCATATATTAATGCTAATTTTTTTTTAAAACTCACGTTATAAATTCACAAGACTCTAAAAACTTACTCAAAATAATTTGACAGATCATTTTGTAAATCTTGGAAATTTTGAGGTCTTTTTGTCCTTTATGGTGCTAACATCAACAGCTAACATTAGCACTTAAGTACAACACTTGATGTGTCCAAAGCATGCATGTTACACTCTAGACGCACACTACTATGTGCCACCTCCACTAGCTCGTGTGAGATATGCATGGTCACGCATAATCACATCCAACGCTCTACTCTTGTATGTGCCAACTATTTAGCACGCGTGAAGCAGACGTTTCTGACAATTAGTATGTCTTAGAGGTAGATGTCTGCTTCCTCATCATTGCTCCTCGAATTGCCAAAAAAAGGTTATTTTTGGTGATTCTTTGTCAAAAAAACACCCCAAGTCCATTTTGACTTTTCCTCTTAATGCTTATTCAGCATCAATTCAAACAACAAATATGCAATTTATATAAGGAAAAATAGAACCACTTTAATATCACTTGTTAGTTATAATATGAACTTTAGTTATAAATCCAAGATTAACCATGAACTTGTATTAACAAAGAAAATGCAAAAATACCTATTTTGCTATCTACTACACAAAGAACAAGATGTTGAATTGCTTGAACAAACTCCTTGATGTATGAACAAACTCCTTAGATCAACCTTTATGAAAGTTATGTATCTTTATGCTGTTAAAGTCTTTTTACATCTTTCTTAATGCATGGGCCTCTTAACGGGTCAAAGAAATTGAACGTCCACTAATAGGTGTAGATTATACTATGTTTTGCTAGATGTTTAAGTGTGTTTTTAGGTATTTCTTAGATGATTATCATATGTATATGCTTAGAATTAAGTTATTGTTAGTGTTTGTATATATTCTAAGTGTTAGTTTGGTTTAAAGCAAGAATTGGATCTTAATTTTATGTTTCATAAGGTGTCTAATTTGTGTTGTGAGGGTTGAAAATAAGGAAATTTAAGAGCAAAAAAGATGGAGTAAACTAGAAGCAAGGCATGATCGTGCTCATTGGTTGTATTGCCTCTGTCACAATCATGCCTCAAGGAGCATGATTGTGACAGAGAGAAAAATCATGGAGCACGATTGTGATAGAAGATTTTTAGGCGGCACTTTTTTTTGTATCTTTTAAAGTTTAAGGCTATTTTTGGAACCAAATTAAATAACAAAACCTAGAACATTAATGCACTATTTAAGAACAAGAAAAACATTAAAAAAATTGCAGTAGTGATTGAATCAAAGTGGATCAAAGTGAAGAGATCAAGAAAGCATTTGAAAATTCGAGCATTCCAGTTCAAGGAGCAAATAGAGTTTTTATTCTTTGTCCCTTGTTTCTTTCGTTGATATTGATGTATAGCTGGAATTGTAAGATGTTAAACCTGTTTATGGAGCACGATCGTGATAGAAGATTTTTAGGCGCCACTTTTTGGAACCAAATTATATAGCGAAACCTAGACCATTAATGCACTATTTAAGAACAAGAAAAACACAAAAAAATGCAGTAGTGATTGAATCAGAGTGGGTTAAAGTCGAGAGATCAAGAAAGCATTTGAAAATTTGAGCGTTCCAATTCAAAGAGCAAATAGAGTTTTTATTTTTTGTCCCTTGTTTCTTTCCTTGATATTGATGTGTAATTGGAACTCTAAGATGTTAAACATATCTATGGAGTTCTAAACTCAAATTAATAATTATTCTGGATTTAACTTAAGACTATTCATTATTGATTTCAATACATCTTCAGATGTTTGTGATAATTGTTCATATATAAACTTGACAGCAAATTGAGAGAGTGAGTCAAAGAATAATCAGTGTTAAGTTGTACAATGAGAGTTGCAATTTAATAGACCTGAAATTATCAAATTAACGACTGAAGAGAGATCTTGGATGTGATATTAATTATCTATTAGATAGCTTCATTTCTAATTGAATTCGTTATAATGGTTTTGTAAATTGAAAGATCGTAAATTTGAAAATTTCGAATTCAATTATAGTTAATATATTAGATATTGAAAGAGAGTAATCAATACCTTAAGAAATCTAAGATCAAATACATAAATGGATTCAACAAGACTAAGGGAATGAAATAGAGAAAGCATACTTCCTAAATATTCAATCTTAATCAATCTCAATTTTTTTTGGCAGCTTACTTGTTATTTGAATTATTTGCTTGTTTTATTATTTGTTTCAATTTTTGCCATTTATTTTTATTCAATTCATATTATGAATACGTTAGACAAACTTAGGTTCAAATTGTTGACCTTGCATAATTCTTGTGGGCAAGATAACCTTATATTCTACAAGATAAAATCCGTATACTTACGATGTATTAAGAGGTTTATTGTATATAAAACTTATTTAGCATCCATGAACATACTTAAGCAGACAATAAAAAACCTTAACAACTATTTATAATAACCTGATTGGATCTCTCCATCACAAGCCTAATATCTAATTGGCCCATACTAATTAGGAAGCATTGTTTTCAGTGGATTTTCACCGATTGAATCAGATCCTATATTAAGTTTTTTTAATTTTTAATTAGAAACAAATTAGATTTTTTAAACCATAAGTTTATTAAAAAAATCCATAATTAATAATTTTCCGATTAAGAATATCACTAACAACAAAAAATTGTATCAAACGTGAAATTTACGCATCTAATCGCAGCAACTCTATGCCCGTGCAATTCCAAGTCTGATATACTTCCAAGCTACTAAGAATACCACGTCAATATGAACATTTGTCAGAGAGTAAAACAGAACTCACAAAGCCAAAAATTGTAACCATACTTCTTCCATGTAGCAAGCAATTCATGTTGCTAAGGGTCCAGCATAAGAGCTTTGCGATTCCATAGCAAACCGTAAGACCATCCACACCAGTAATACCCAAAGCAAGAAAATTAAACAGACGACACGGCATTTTCCCGAAAAGAGTTCTTTTTCTTGAGGCAATGCCAAGTACTCCTCGACGACTATCTCGAGAAGACCATCTAGAAGTTTCTTGTAACGATGATCTGCATCAGGAGATTTGAGGAGCTCCGTTCGAACTTGTTTTAGTATAATCATTACAACATCTACCTCAGGTAGATGACGCTCTGGAGAATAATCGCCGGTATCTTCAGTCATGATGGCCATATTCGAAGTTGGGGTGAGAGGAAATGTTTCCGATGAAGGAGAAAAAGTTGGATTCAACTCGAACACAAAGCTCTGTAATAGAAACAGATAAGTCAGCCAAATAGTTAATCCTAATCGAAATTATCAAAATATCTGTTTCCGTTATATAGGTCAAGGAGAGCAAGAAAATTCCGAAACAGATAATAAAAAATTTATACAAACAGCATTCAGCACCACAGAGTCAAGTAATGTTAAGTATGAACAGCAAATACAAAGAATCAAACAGTATTTGCTAAATAGTTTGGGAGAAAATGATAAAAAAATTTGTACGGGACGATTCTAAGGCTTGACAGCAGAGAAAGAGAAGCAATGCACGGAGTTTTGAATTGGATAATAAATAAACGAAAAGCAAAGGCAAAGTTGATCTTCTCTAATCCAAAACAGTCAAGGAACTTGTAAGGAATCATACTTCTGCCGTTTGGACGGTGTGATTGAGCTCCAACAGGTCGCTCGAATCATTGATTGGATCCGGTGAAACATCTTGGGCAACCTTGGTAAATTCACCGTTCAAGCTTTTCTTAAGGACCTAGAGAAAAGAAAATATCGAAATAGAACTTCAAACACGAAAGAGAATGAATTAGCGGAGGTGATGAGATTTAAGAAGTGAACCTTTTGAGGCTTCTTCAGCAGAGAGTGCTTGGATCTGCACTTGGAAAGATCGGAAGATCGCGAGTGTTCTTCGTGTGAAGTTTGATGCTCTTTCATTTCTTCAGCTTTTGGCGGGAGGAGTTTCGTATTTGCAAAAGTCTTGTAGAGAGCGTCCCTTTATAATCTTTGGTTTGGGCCTGTCTTAACTAGATTTGGTCCAAATTATGCCGTTTTTGATCCTCTGCGACGTCGCTTCGCGCAGTTGGACACTGGATTTTACATTTTAGACGGATAACAAAACAACATTAGATTAACAAATAGTGCATGCATTTCCGTTTTCCCGCAGGAGGCAATTATGATAGCTCTACAACAAAACACCGACCGAACTCATAAACAATAGACAATTTTATCCTGGTTTTTCTATTCATAATAGGCGCCTAACAAAGGGACTATTTGACTCCATTTTTATTTTTGATTATGGTTCTTCGTTTTTATTTCTTAATTTTTGCTTATGTGTTACAAAAATAAACATACATTTGATTGTTATAACAATATAATTACAGTTTATTAGTGATAATAATTCAAGATTAAATAAAATACAAAAATAAA
>JANKYF010000225.1:32538168-32550617 GCA_029829435.1 Erythroxylum hondense
ATAATACCCAAAAAAACTAGCTAGCCCATAGCTCTGTGATACAAAGCTCCTTGCTTGTATCGAAGGAAGAGCTCTACTACTGATAACGGTAGTTCCTGAAGATAATGTATGCCCGAGTTGGATCGAACTGTGAGGGCAGCCAAGTGATCTGCACACTGGTTCTCTTCTCGATGCATATGTTACAGTATAGTCTCCCAATCTCATTGGAGTAACTCTCAGGTACCCGCCAACAAAGAAAATTGCTCAGTAAACTCTGTCCTTGAAGAGGAAAGATTATTAATGACTTCTAGAAAATCCAACTCGACAATGACTCGGCGATACCCCATTGACCAAGCCAACGTCAGATCCGAGTGGATTCCCCAGAGTTCAGCAACTTGCAGCGATTCGCGTTAAATATGTTGTGTAAAACCACCACACCATTGGTCAGTGCATTCACGAATTAAACCCCCAATGGTAGCTACGGATGATCCATGTGTAACAGCCCCATTCATATTGAGTTTGACCCAGTTTGCCGGTGGTTTAGTCCACCCTACTAGACTGCCCACCGGGAGACCCTGATTCTGGAAGACACAGTTTTCCACTGCTCCTGCCCTGACTATCCACTCCATGTAATCCATCACAACTCTCGTACTATCCTCCCACCAAACGAAATCAGCTTCAAAGAGGCTTTTGTTACACCAACTCCATAACATCCAACAGGCGACTCCAAAAATAGTAGCCCAATCCCTATGCATCTTACGGGAATGTTCCATAAGGTTGGATTTCTCCCATATGGCCACTTCTTGTTGAAAGAAGGCCGTATCACCCAGCCCTAGGGGAAACTTTCGCTAGAAAGCTTGAACCCTTGGACAATCCCGTACAACATGGATAGTGGACTTCTCCTGTCCACTTATGGGACAACTGCTATCTGTAGCAATATTACAAGCTACTCTTTGTCGTTTGGTCAAAAGCTTTTACTTGCTCAGTAACCAAAGGAATGCTCTGATTCGCTGGGGCCCAGCCCATTTCTAAATTAACTCCCAGAGGCTAGCATATATATCCCTGGATTAACTCGTAGGCTGACGCTACTGTGAAACGTCCATTTTTAGTGTGACCCTACCTCATGGTATCCTCCGCTGATCTTTCTTCACTTAGGATTATATCTGTAAGATCTAGACAAACTGAGGAAGGGAGGTAGTATTGGAACAAATTCCACTTCCAGTTTCCTGCTTCGTCTGTCAGATCCGCTACTTTAGCATATAGAAAATCTTCAGGGAAAGGAGAAGTTGCCCACAGGAGTAGGGGGCCCACTCCTTGGCCCAATCATCCAGCCAAAAAGAAATTCGCCTACCATTTCCCAACCGCCATTTTAACCCTTGTCGCACAAAAGGCCAAGTTGCTGATAGTCCCTTCCAAAAGCCCGAAGCTTCGCGCCTCTCTATTGTGTGGGGGAGAGAATGCGGGTCTAGTCGATATTTAGTTCATACAATTCTGACCCATAAAGCAAAAGGTTGGGTAATCAGGGCCTAGCCCAGCTTTGTCAAGAAAGCGTCGTTGGAAAAACTAATACGCTTAATACCCAATCCTCCCACCTTTTTAGGCAGACAGACTGTCTCTCAATGGACAAGGTGCATTTTTCTTTGCTCTCCCGTGGAACCCCAAATAAAATTGCACATGATTTTCTCTAAATCATCATAGAGTTTTCTTGGTAATCTCACTGTTTGTATAGTGAAAATCGGGAGAGCTGATATCACCGACTAGGTTAAGGTGACTCGTCCCGCTAGAGACAACTGCCTAGCTTGTCACCCCACGAGTTTCCGTTGGGTGTTTTTGAGGATATGCTGGTAGGTGTGACGCGTGGCACGCTCATGCAACAATGGTACACCTAGATATTTACCCAGATTAGTCGTACTCTTTATGCCCAGGGTTTGACTGATACGATGTACCATGCTTGAAGAGACATTCTTGGAGAAGAAAATTCTAGTTTTATCCTTGTTAACCGCCTACCCAGAAGCCTTACAAAAGTCCTCCATGGTCCTTACAACTACTTATACCTGGGATTTCGAAGCTTCAGCGAAAAGAACCAAGTCATCGGCAAAGAATAGATGGGATATGGGGCCCCCCGAATGGCTCAGTTTTAGGGGACTCCATATACCTTGTCCCACTTTACTCGAAATAAGTTGTCCAAGATGTTCTATACAAAAGAAAAAAAGGTAGTGAGAGATCAGGTCGCCCTTTCTGATACCTTATGTAAGCCTAAAAAGATTCGAAAGTGAGCCCTATCAGTTCACCTGCATAGTCACGGTCATCACACAGTGTATAATGACCCAAATAAGATCCTCTAGGAGTCCTATGTCCTCTAAGATATTTTGAATGAAATCCCAACGAAGTTGGTCATAGATTCCAGATTGACTTTGATTGCAAGATACCCTTTTCGCGCTTACTTTTTGCGCATCAAGTGAATAACTTCCTGGGTGATGATAATATTATTAGTGATTTGGCGGCCTGGAACAAAGCTACATTGATTCTCCTGCACCAGCTGATTGAGGTGATGCTTCAGTCGGTTGAATATAACTTTGGTTATTATTTTATAAAGAACATTGCAGAGACTAATTGATCGAAACTAGGTGATACTATTCAGGGAGGGAGTTTTAGGGATTAAGACTAAAATGGTGTGATTTAATTCGGTTTCCCAACGTTCTTTCCTGAGAACCTCTTGAATGAACTCTATCACTTTGGGTCCGACCCATCCCTATTGTTTTTGAAAGAATAAAGCATTGAATCCATCCACTCCCAGGGCCTTTTTAGGATTCAAACTAAAAACTGCATTTTTAATCTCGAAGTGGTGTATAGGTTAAGCTAACTCTCGAAGACTTTCCGTCAAGAGGGAAGGAAATTCTCTTGAGAGCGGAAAACGATAATTAGGTCCCACCTCATGAGTGTACAGTTGGGCAAAGAAGTTTCTAGCTAAATTGGTAAGACAACCTTTGTCTGAGATTATTTCCCCCTGGGAGTTAATGAAACTCTCTATCTTCAGTTTCTTTCTTTTGGACATGGTAAGGGTGTGGTAGTACTTGGTATTTCTATCTCCCTTCGAAATCCAGTCGCACCTAGCTTTATGGTGCCAATAAATTTCCTCCTCACTCAGCGCCTGCAACAGTTCTCCATTCAATTGCTCCTCTAAGGCTAACAGGGACTCCTGATTATCCTCGGTCATGGCTCTTTGTGTTTAAGTGGAATAAAATCCTGAGGTCTTAGGTTCGAGTGCCAAAAACTCACCTAAGGCCAGAGGGGACAATACCTGGCAAGGTTGAGGGTCATGGGGGTTCGCAACCCATGGGCTCAACAGTTGGGGGTCATGGGGGTTCACAACCCATGGGTCCAACATCAGGTATGCAAGTTGTAGCTTATATAAGCCACCACATTTATAATTCTTAAGCATCCTATTAAATATTGCGCCAAAAACTACCTTAGCCTTTTTTTTAGAGTTGCTTATTAATGTCACCAAGCGATCCTCCTAATTGTACCTCATGGTGTGAGTTCTAAAATTACACAACACCTTATTCAATGCGACTAGCCAGTTCACTCCAAGAATTGGGTATTGTGGTGAATTATTGGCCTTGGATACTCCATATGATTCCCTCTAACATTAAAGACCTCCCTCACTATGATTTAAAAAGGAGATATATCTTAATTTTTCCAATACCATTCTTAATGATTGATAAATTGAAGAAATTATGGGCACTTTCATTATCAATGAAGAAGTGAAGAGGCTTCTCGTGATGGAATATCATAACTTCAATATGGGTGTACTCCTCATTTATCCCTATTATTGCTTGAAGAGATATATTAGGTCTTTTTTGTTTGTAATTACATTCTCTCATTGATTCCTCATCTTCCACCTCGATTCCATCTTCTCCCTCTATCATATACAACTGAAATTGTTTCATTTATTGTATATTGATCATCATACTAAAAGCGCAACTCTTTTCCTCTTTTTCTCATTAAAATCTCTCTTGCTAAAAGTCCTCTAGCATATTTTATTTTTAGTATAATTAGTTCTAATAAAACATCTTTTATTTCTAAGGTTAGACAAAATTCCACTTTTTGGGTTAGATTTGATCATAGGCTGAGGTTTGTGATATTCCCGTCATCACCATCCACCCACCTAAATTTCCTAGCTTAGGAAGTGATTTAGTACTCCCTTTAAATTGATTTAAATTGGTATTAGTTGTAACCATTCCCTCTTATTTTCTTGTAAGAATACAACTATTGGAGACTCTAAGGATCAAGCAATTTAATAGTGAGCTCTAATTTTGGTTTTAATCTTTTTAAAAATAAACATTTTTAGTGATTATCCAAGAGTGATAACTTATTGAAGTGTCTATTAAACTGAGCATAGTACTCTTGCATTGAGCACGTATGTTTTAATTCTTCAAGATCACTCAAATTGTTTTCAAATATTTCCTCATCAAACCTTTAGTTGAGGATGGGTACTAACTGCTTCCACTTTATTGGTTCCTATCAAATTCTATTTTTTAGGACCATCTAATACTATTCTTGAGCTTTCCTTTCTAAGTGTATATCATTTATTCCTACTTTAAGTTTTTTTAGGAGTATTTTCTCTCGCACTTGTAGAACCATCCTTGAGCATCACTTCTCTCAAATATGGAAAAAAAACAATTTTGATATAATACTTATGTTCTCCTTCCTTGTGGATATCAATAATTGTTCCTCCCAAAATTTTACATAAATTGGTGGAACATCAATTTTAAATCACTTATTTACTTTTCTTTTTTGTTAATTCTATTTTGATTCCTATCATCGGCTTTTTGTGTTTTTGCTGAGCTTCTAGAAGGCTTCTCACACTTTCCTATATCCTCCATAGAGTCGTAACTCTAATTTCTTATCGAATTGATATCAAGTTGTTACAAGATTTTTTTAATAGGAAATACTAACAAGTCAAATATGAAAAAGGAAGAGGAGAAGATTTCTACAAAAAGAGTACAGAGAATTTAGGGGAAAAAATAGCACAAAGAGAGATAAATATTTCATATCTTCGATTAGCTGAATATTCATTTGTTATAATGGCTAAATAATTGATCACTTAGCGACCCTAAATATAAGAAACGTGTCGGAAAATTCATTATCACTTTCCTGAAATTAAACCTTACTTATAAACTAAGGACATTTCTAATAAAAATTTAACTCTCCTTAATGATTTCCACCTTTGATCTTCACTCAATTCTTCTTAACAACTATCTCTCCAAACTCCAAACAAAAAGGGGTCTTTTTAAAATAAAATTGCCATCATAAATCAACTTAAAGTCAATATGGTTTTCAAGGCATCACAATTAACTTGCAAATACTTCTATTTTCTGATTACTTCATGTCATCTTATCATTAGCTCATAAACGGAAGCTTATTTCACAATTTGTCGTTATCTTACACACTTTAAGAAATCCAACTCGGGTCGCAATTACTAAAGTTAAATTACCATAATCATAATTTTTGTGTAAAAGTAGTATTTTCCACAATGTGCCAACTGAAATAATTAAAGAAGGCAATAAGATTATATAAGAGAAAATAAACAATTTGATTAATTAGTAGGACAACAATTTGATTATTCAGTAAGACAAATGTAGGGAGAAGTTGGTCGAGAGAAGGATTGTGGAATAAATGTTTGGTTGGGTGAACTAGAACTAGAACTAGAACTACCGATTGTTATGCTGTAAATCAAGTTATAGATAGGATCGGTAGTTACTGCAGATATAAGATGGAGGCGGCATAGCCGAAAGACGATACCACCGCAGGGACAAATAATAATAATAAATGTTTAAACTTCGACAAAATGCAAGTGGATTCGTTCCTTCGTTTATCAGAAGATCAATGAAAATATGAAAGAGAAAGAAAGGCATGGAGTACAATATCTCTATTCTGATTTTCAATAAAATGCTTCAATAATTCACTTCACAAGATATCTAACTGTGGTCGAAGTTAAGAAGAAAATCATCAGAATTTCCGATCCTCCTAATAACACAACACTATCTCTGTTTCCCCAAAAATGTAATGTTAAAAGAGTGCTAGTGTTGGCTTCATCATCGCACAGGATTGGAGAAGAAAATTACGACAAAATATACAAAAAAGCCAGCCAGAAGAATCCCGCCGTACATGTATGTTTGTGAGGAGTGCACAGGATATTTGTACTCAATGTTGCAGCATCTCATTTTCTCTCTCTCTGAAGCCAAAACGTGATCTACATATCTGGAGTTGTATATTTCAAAATTAAGCATGTTCAATATCTAACGATTCCAAAGTTTAGACAAATAAATTGCTAAGTCTCTTTCAGAGGAGTATATCACTTACTGTTGTGTGAACATAGAGCTTTGAAGTATTTCTGAGCTGTTTAAATGCGCATCCTGTAGTCGGTGATCAAACAGTAAAGAAGATAGATCGACAAGCTGTTCTTCAAGGTTCTGTCATTCAATCCAACAGAAAGACACCCGTTATAACCTTTGAAATGGCAGTACAGTTACACGGTGATATTCAAACATGTGTGACTTACGTCTAGGTACTTCTCCAGCCGTTCAACCAATTCATGTGGAAAAGGTTCAGGCAAGTTGGTAGTTTTCTTGTAGAACTTCTCTAGCCATAGTGTAGCAGCGGTCTTGTTCTTCTTCCCTTTCACAGGTTCACCAAGAGGAGTTTTCAAATAATCTGAAGCAAAAGCTTGTACAGCCTACGCCATAGACAGACAAATTAAGCATATACCATTACACAACTTGTGATGATTTTCATATGTATGATAGAAGAATACCAAATTACCTCTGATGTATCACGAATTCTATGAAGTGCGGCATCAACTCTTGCATATATTGTGTTCCTCTGCCATAACATAAACAAATGATAGCAAGTGATTCAAGTAATAGCTATACTTTCAATATGTAGAGAGGATAACTGTACGACATTGTTCGAGAAGGTAATGCTGAACATTTTCTATGATTGGGATATGATAACCAACAAGTCACCTATGACGTGCAGGAAGGAGTTGTGATAAAGAAAATTGGCTTACCAAGGCAACATCTTGTAGCAATTTACTGATTTTCGAGGTGTTAGAGAATGGCCCAAATGGATGACAACCCCCTGCCCATAACCAATTTATGATTGGTCTTTCATGTATGTGAGATGCTTTCTCATATGGTGCACTCAATCCACCTATTGTGGAAGCAAGCCCCGCCAAGATGTGTTGCTGCGCTGCATAAGGAAGAGCATGTCTTCTTTCTGTTTCCGAAACATAACTGTCCCAACAAGGAATATTGCAAAGTGATAGTTGGTACAGTACAGAATAAAAGATGATGAAATTTCAATATGGATACAGAAAAGAGATTCAGGGTCTCAGAACAGTCATGGTATCATAGATCATGTTAGATGAGCCACACGTAGTTTGGAATATAACAGGGAGACATCCTTTGCCACCATAGAAGTTAAAACTAATATACTACTTACCTCAGAGGTATCTTTGCACTTTGATGTTCAAGTACAATGACTACATCACTGCTTGTCCAAACAAGACTTTCGTCTTCCATCATAAGTTGTGGATCAACATCAGCCAATGATAGCACAAAGCTATAACAAAGATCAGTGATCAAAGCTCAATGTTTCAAGATCATAAAGTAATCATATCAGTTGCCATAGCTATCCTACAGGCTTTCTAAAATATAACAGGTATCATAAATTTAATGATTCAACAGCTAAAATGGTTCCAAGTCTGATTGCCCTTCTAGCTCTAGAGAAGTAACTTATGTATGTATACAGATGTGAGAGTATTTGTGTGTGGCATGTAGAGGTTTAATATACACACACGTCACATAATTTTGTATGTTTCTTGCGACAAGTGATGAATAATGCAAAGGTCTTTGGAATATGATTTTAAAACCAGTCTATTCTGTTGGTAGAAAAAACAAAAACTTGTCAAATAAAATCATACAGTAGTCTTTAGATTGTGGCTGAAATACCAAAAACCACAGGATGTTAAGCTTGTGCAGTAAATATGATAAGGTTAGGTCTGCGCTCACACTGGAACAACTCTTGTCCCATAAGTCCGGAACAAATTCCCTTCTTTTCTTTGAGTTTTCTTTTTCTTATTCTTCTTCTGTTTCCCATGGATTGATTGATAGCTAGCCCATATAGGTTTATGCTTGAGAATAGAATCACTTGGAACATCAGGCTCGTCCATCCAGTGCTGGACAGAAGAAATTAAATTTTGTCAAATACAGAATGCAGAATCACAGCCAGAAAAAATGGATTCACTTCAATATGAAATAGTATACAGATTCTATCTAAATCGATATTCTGCAAAGAATATTTTGAGACATAATACTTATAGAAAATGTCCACATTTAAGACCCCTAATTAGGCCTTGGTATTAATTATAATGGTACCTGGCGGAGGAAAAACTTATTTGAAAGAGATGGATCAGCAAGCTCAACTAAACCAGCAGCAAGCACATCAGCAGAACGCTCCATCTCCTATAATAAGCAAATTAAAGCAAAATGATTCAGTGCTATGGGGCAGAAAAATCACACAAAAATATTCCAACCACTAATTATCCTCATAAGGGAACTTATATAAGTGGAAGGAAATCACAGAAAACCAGCAGGTTGCCAAAGTTTCATGGCTAAATAGAAATTAGAGTTCATAAAATGCAGTGATAAAGTCTACAAGAAACACAAATGCACACATTAGTCAAGGTGATCCGTGCAATGCATTTGGGGCATGAAGTAAATTGCTTATTGCTCGCTTAGAGGCATATGCCAAAGGAAAAAAAAAGTACCTCCATATAGTCAAAAGAGCTAGTCCCAACCATATTTTCATCAACAAATACTCAAAATCATATCATCAATAGCAACTCAAAGACTAAACAAAAAACGAATCCATAAAATAATATAATTTTTACCTCTTTCAGTATAGCACCATCCAAATATATCTTGGTATGAACATGGAAACGCCCATCATTTTTAGTTTCCTGCAGGGAATGGCCACGCATTGCCTTTGAAACAGCAATTGACAACTTCTCATGATGATGCAATGCATGTGAACCCCCAACAATTACAACTTCTTGCCCGTCATGAACCATCTTCTTGACCTGAAAAAGGGAACATATGCAGCATTCCACTTTAATACATTTGACTATATCACAAATATCAGGTCATTTGCTTACATACGACCTTTGGTTCTCTCCTAACGGCATCGATCATTTATTTACATGATAAACTTTCAGGTCAAGATAGCAAATATTTTACCAGTTACATAAACCTATAAAGGTTTCCTTCAAATACTTTCTTGCAATAGAAGCACTCACCAATTTTGTGGATTAAAGAAAATGGCACAAATGATGATCTATCTGCTTATATATTCATCACTTTGAAGCTTTGGTAAAATCGTGCTCAGTAAAATATTTCTTGACAGCATAATAATTTAGGACAAGTATATGTTGGGTCCAGTTAACTACTTTAGTTTTGCATCCAGTGTTTCATTAGCTTCATATTCTAGATGAGAAAAGAAATGAGGTGACATAAGTAATTCAGAGAAAAAAGTAAGAGAGTGCTGAAGGAACTCCCTGAAGAAGACTTGCCTCTGATTCAATTTCTTCTATGTTTATGCTGTAGTTGTGACCCTTCTCCAGAATATTATAGCGATTGTGGTTTTGAAGTACAATGATTGGTATAAGGATCCTTGTAGTCAAATCAACAATCTCAAACCTGCATCATCGATTTAATTTAACAGATTTTGCAAAAGGTACAAAATATAAAAGTTAAATCCTAGGGGCAAGGTTCCTCAACCAAAATACTAGAAAACCAAGCTACTGGCTAGTTTCATGAATGGAGTACTGATAGTGATTTTGTGAGAAACTAGAAATAATAATAAATGAAAAAAGTGAAAGTATGCGAGAAGCTATCATCCATAAGAAATAGTTTATGTTATCAATTATTACCTTACATCTGGAGCTATTAGATGCTCAACTGTGGTTGATATCAAAGAGGCAAGTTGTCCGACAAAAATATCATGAGTGGAATGATCAATAAAGGAGCCTATGCCTCCTGGAAAAATCATAGTTCGCAACCGTGGCAACGTCCTAGGACTGATACTTCCCTCTTCAGTTTCAATCTTTCCATATGTGCAAGGTCCTGCAGAGAGGTCGATCACAACGAATCTGAATAGTATGAAGACAATGTTAGACCCACAAAGAGCATGTGTTTCAATTAATTATAATGTCCACAATACCATACATGCATTCAACAAATCAAGTTTAAAACACAGTTAAGAACATCAATTGAAAATTTCATATACATGAGAATTTTAAACAATAGGCACAACTTGAGTTGGTACCTGTCTGAGCTCAGCCAAACTTGAGTTGCTCCTCCTCCATTGTATCTATATCGATAAATGTAGTCTCCCTCTTGCTTCTTCATATCTTCTTCACTCAAATGGCTGATTCTACCATACATTAAACTGTCAAGGTCAACTTCCTTATTTCGAGGATCCATCCTCACCTATATAAAAGGAGAGAAAACCAAGCCCACCAATTTTCATTTTGGTTAAAACAGAAGTTAAAGAGACAGAAGAAAGAAAGAAACAACACTGAGTGATACTTCTACAAGATCAAATGAAGGTTTTGATTACTTGGAGAAGTAAACACACCTTATCAAAATTGACAACAAATATTGCATTAGGTACAGGCCTATCATTCTCGGCAGCAGAGTACCCTGTACCATCCATGTCAAACACATAGGAATATAATTTACGAAATATCGGCTCCACAACTGTTGCCTCCACCTCAAACAACGGGACTTCCCTTCCAAATTCACTCTACAAAATTGTGCACAAAATTCAAATAACAAAACAAAACTATAATACAACAGATAACTCCATAATGCAAAACTAGCTCCTAAATGGCTAAACCACCTAACGCAGCTCACCTCCCTTGTGGTTCCGGCGGGAACCATAGCCTCTTTCAGTGCCTTCTCAAGTTCAATCAGTTCCAGCTGCCCTGCCTGTTGCAATAACGAGAGCAGACAAGCCACAAATCAACAAACCAACACAATTACACTTTTTAAAGTAATCATTATGTGACAAAGATAACTACTCTTGCTTAGCCATAAAAAATGATCAATTACAGATGATTATTGAGCAAATCCTTACAGGGAACGAATTGAAGACGACATGATGTTCAATGTCCAACGGCTCGCCAGTCTCCAGACACGCCGGTCTGTGAGTTGAGAAGCTTGTTCTCATAAACTCTTCCAATTTGTGCGCATCCAAAGAGTACCTGTAACCGCCGTCGCCGTTAAATCCAACAAGCACCACATTCACTTCCAACGGAACTTGAAACGGAACCTGCGATCCACACAAATTTCATTCAGAAAGTACCGATGGCGTGAGAGCTAAGGACTATTTGCAGCTTAGAAAGTGTAAGAGACATCAAATTAACACAAAAAACGAATTAAGTAATCGGAGAGCTACGATAGAGTACCTCGGCGCGAGTGTGGAGCATGCGGCGGACATCGGATCGGACGCTGTCTCTGACGTCTTGAAAAGCTCCGTGATGCCACTGAGGGTGGCCGGGGTCTCTCCGGAAGGCTTGAGACGCTGACTCGGATAGAGTTGCGAGTAGACTCAGAGTCAAAATCAAAACACCATAACTCAATAACCGTGAAACCGAATGTAAGACCATTGTCAATAACTATAACACAGCTTTAGAGAACAGTACGAATTTCCATTTCTATGCGTAGTCGCGACCGAAAAGAGACGAAGCTATAGGACTGCACGGGACTGGACACGGAAATGAAATTCCTTTAATACCCTCTCGGTTCCCTGATAATAACCTCTCACCTAGCGACGTAGGTGGTGATATATTTATTTTAAAAACACTTGAACATAAATATTTGAATAATAATTGTAAAATAATACATTATTAATTACGAGAATATCACTCATATTTTTATTTAAATAAAATATATTTTGTATTTTTATAATGTTGTAAAATAATAATATTAAGAGTTCATGAATGATTAAAAAACTTAATCGATTCAACCTATTCAATTATAAAAATTTTAAACTTTTTTTAAAGTTCTAAAAGATTTAGTTTCTTAAAATTTCTAGTTGAGTCGCAGATGTTTTTAGTACAAATGAAAACAGAAAAATTAAATATAAAATAAACAAATCAACACTTAAGATTTGATAACGTAGTTTGACATATCTTGTCAATATCTGGGGAGTCGTCACCCAGCTTAATCACTTTCACCTGATGATAATAATTGTGGCCTTGTTTGACAATCAGCTGATTGCATTTAGCTGTTAACTGATAACTGATTATATCAGCTGATTTGACCAACTGATTACATTAGCTGTTTGCTAAAGATGTTTGGTAAAATTAGCTGTTTAGTATTAATTGTATATGTATAAAGTGA
>JANKYF010000225.1:32724509-32735244 GCA_029829435.1 Erythroxylum hondense
ATACTTTATTAAATAATATTTATATGCATAAATAATTTTTATTACAAAATAAAAAATAGTTAAAATTAAAAGTATTTTTTATTTTTATGCTGTCAAAAAGTCTACTGTATAAAACTCTTTTAAAAAAACTCCTTTTTTTAATTAACAGTCAACTGGTTTCTTAGAAAAGCTCTTCTCATAAAAGCTCTACTAACAAAAACTCTACTAGTATAAGCTCACCTAAATAAGCACTAAATCAGATGATTTCTTTACTTCCTAATTTAAATAGTGATGAATGTTGTAGATTTAAAATTGATCCTTGTGATGTTAACTTGTGAGACATTTACAATTAGTGGTAATAAGGATAATGCTTTATTTTAAGAAAGAAATGCTATTTCCAATAGAGCTTAGTATTTATTTGAATGGTCTTTTGGGAGGTCAATAAGCACTTTTCTCCACCACAAAAGTCTTTTTTAAGAAAAATGAGTGTTTGACTGCAAAATAAAAAAAAACTTTTTAATAGATATGACTTTTTCTTTTTAAGAAGCTCAATTAATGAGCTTATTTTTAGTTCCTTTTACCCTTATGTTTTACACACAATTCTCACAATACCTACAAACTTATCTTCACGTTTACTTGTATAACATCCCGTTACCCATGTTAAGGCTAAAATTGTAAATGTGAGAGAGGTTCATTGAGAGATTAGAAATTTGTTTCATGCTCATGTATTATGTAATATGCTCATGAATATGAATATTGAATCGTTAAATATGAAATGACTGTACATGCATTCATTGACATTCTGGGTATAATTGTGTATAAATTTGAGTATATTGAGAAATGTTGGCCCTTAAAATTTCTTCTTGATGAATAAGTATGATTTACATTGATTATGAGGTCTTTATGAAATTTTGTGGAAATTAATTATTACGTTGATGTTAGAAAGATTATATGATATAGGTTGATTGAAATAAAGTATAAAAGTTATAAGAATATTCAAGGGGTGTTTTTGGCAAGACATTTAAGGTTAAAAGAACATAAGCCTATAAGAAAGGGCAAATGGGCTTTTTGGGATCATTAAGGGTAGAAATGGAAGAAAGAAATGTAGTCTTTCTTTTTAAGAAGTGGGGGAAACATCAATTGGGAGAGAAGAAGAGAAAATAAGAAAGAAAAATAAGAGAATTTTGGTGGTTGAGAGAAAAGAAAATGGTTGAGCTAGGGTTTCAGCATTTCTTAGTCTTGAGAGAGATTTTGAAGTGGTTCAAGAAGAGAAAAAAGGAAGAGGAAGAGAAAAGCTTCTAATTGAGCCAAAGATCTCTTCATTTGGTGAAGAATCAAGGTAAGATCATTTTGAATCTTTTAGATTTTTAGAAGAATTTTAGGACATGGAGTTAGAAAATACATGGGTTTAAGCATTCTAGAACCAATTTTAATAATTGTGCATTGTGGGATTTTTCAATTTGAAAGAGTTGAGATTCGAGCGTTTAATGAAGTCAAATTAGTAGTTGAATGGTTATACTCAGGACTTTCCAAGTTTGCATAGTGCAAAATTTCAAGTCTTCCTTAGGGGTAAATTTCATGTTCTGACTTTAGGGTAAATTTTGGATTAATCTATGTTAAATTAGACAAAGTTGTCTTCTAGAAAGTTGTAGCTTATCTTTCTAGTTTTCCAACTGTATATAGTATGAAATGTTTGGACATCGGAGTCAAAAGTGATGGTCCTTTTAAGTGGAGATGCTCAGGAGTATAGATTGTATCTCTGATGATGTCATATTGTCTGGTGATGATATCATATCGTTTGGAGATAACGTCACATCGTTTGGTGATGACGTGTATCTTTTATGCACTATTCATCTTACCCTATCGTCTAGTCCAAATTTGACCCTATAAACAATAAAATCTGTCTTCAAGGTCTTTATAAAAGTTGTAGATCTTGAAGTCTTCTTTCAAACTATCTAAAGAAAAACTCAATCCGATATCTCTAGAGCAAGTTATGCTAATTATTCCAAATAGATCTTAGACTGACACTTCTTCTAGTCACTGCTTATCTTGTATTGTCTGGTCAAATTTTGACCCTCCAGATGATAGAATCTATCTTCAACGTCTTATAAAAGTTGTAGATCTTGAATTCTTCTTTTAAACCATCTAAAGAACACCTCAATCTGATACCTCTAGAGAAAGTTATGCTAATTGTAAAATATCTTTTGCATACTGTTCATAAACTTCTTCTGGTCACTGTTCATCTTGTATCATCTGGTCAAATTTTGACCTAGTAAATTACAGAATCTTTCTTCAAAGTTTTCATGAAAGTTGTAGATCTACAAGTCCTATTTCAAACCATCAATGAAGACCTTGATCCAATATGTATAGAGGAAGTTATGCTATTTTCCCCAAAATAGGTTCAATATGATTAAGGACAAAACCTTGTTTGATTCTTTTGGCCATAACTTTGTTATCAGACTTTCAAAAGAAGTGATTCTTGAACCAATATATTCCTAGCAAATTTATTTCTACCTCTCCATAAAAGTTTATAGTCATTGATACTGGATTGAAGAAGATTGATTGAATCAAATTAAGGATATCGGATGGAAGAGTATAAATTGTGATTTTAATGGTTCTAGTGAGGTTATAAACCTAAGTATAAATTATAATTAGAGGAGTCTTGATATAGGACTAATTTTGTGATGACACTAATGGATAAATACTCGGGATTGTCATAAAGATGCATTATACATATTTTATTACATACATGAGCATTGTTAAACACTTATACTTGTACAAATTGTGACATATGTGTATGTGTTATTTGATATAGAGGAGCAACTAGAATGTCAACCTCCAGACGTTGTCGAAACTTCTAGGTATTAGCTTCGGGAGCAACTTGTGAGTAACCTAGACGGTCTTACTTAATTAAATGTTTGATATATACTATGTTTAAATTGTTGAATGAATGTGTCTTGATTGTTGGATTTTGGACAATGAAGGTCTGATGATTGTGATATTTGATTGAGATATTGAAGTGTTACTTGAATGTGAATGCGATGGACTAACAATTTATGATATGATTGATTGCAAAAAATGCAGTCCATACATGAATGCATGATCAGATAATGAGAGTTGTGACCTGAGTAGATAACGTGAAAAGAAATTAAGCTCAATTATGCACATCAGAGCCTCAGGCTCAACGTTTAATGAGTTTGGTATCTACAACAGATACGGGACAGTACTAAAATAAGCCCGGTGTCCACAATGGATGCAGGAAAGTTTAGGCACTCGGTCATAACAACGTAACAATTGGAAAAGAGTCTCATGAGCATTTCATATGCATTTTTAACAAGTATGTGGATTATCTAAAATGCCAAATTGATTTCCTCTTAAATGTAAATGTGATATGTGTTCAATTATGCAAAGATGTGAAATATATGTTATATGTGTTGATGTG
This sequence comes from Erythroxylum hondense, assembly GCA_029829435.1. Classification (NCBI taxonomy): domain Eukaryota; kingdom Viridiplantae; phylum Streptophyta; class Magnoliopsida; order Malpighiales; family Erythroxylaceae; genus Erythroxylum; species Erythroxylum hondense. Next base: position 32,727,931 of record JANKYF010000225.1, read on the forward strand.
ATGCATGAATTGAGTGAACCATCGATGATGATTATCTCATTGAGTTCGCAAAACTCACCAAAATTGCAACGTTGACTTTTCATAACCGAAAGATGACTCTAGCTGTTGAAAGGCGTTGCAAATGGTATAGACTGGTGATTTGGGAAGAGGAGTCATGGCTCAGAGGTCGGTCAGCTAGGTTTTAGACATAGTAGACAGATTTTTGTACATTTCCTCTTTTATATAGTACTTTTGTATTAGGCTACGATGATATATATGTAGGAAATGTTGAAAGACATATTGTAGACCTTCGGTAATTACAAAATGAAATGAGGAAAAAGCTGATTTTTAAAATATTGTGATTTTCTTATGATGCTTTATAAGTGAATAAAAATATGATGCCATGTTAAGTGAATGTAGTTATTGAATGTAACGCATCATTGTCTTAGGTTAAGTACTGGAATGACCTCCGGGTATCCCAGTATGTATTCTAAGGTAAGGGGCACTACATTTAGGTGGTATCAGAGCATGGTTGGCATCTGTTGGGACATATAGGAATGTTAAGTATGAAATATTGTGAGAAATGCAGAAAATGATGGAAATTATTGCTTGTTATAGGTCATCGCCTCTAGGTGATCAAATTGATCAACCAGCTGACCAAAGATTGGTAGAAGCCAGTAGGGAGTCCTCGATACCTCGATCTGAGGAAATGCCTTCTAGAGTTTCTAAGATAAGGGAGAGGAGGTATAATAGGCTACGAAAGCAAGGAGATGTAGATTTCTATGGTAGCACAGACCCCACTGAGGCCGAGGGATGGTTGGAAAGGATTGAGAGGATTTTGATTAGATTGATTGCAAGCCTGACGAGAGGTTTGACTATGTAGTGTCCTTACTGCTGGGCCCAGCTTACCAATGGTGGAAGACTATCCCGGCCAGTACCACCAGACCTTATCAATTGAAGTAGGAAGACTTTCTGAGGTCTTTAGAGAAAGCTACATGCCCAAGATCTACTTGGATAGGAAGATGAAGGAGTTCCTAGATTGCAAGTAAGGTAGGATGTTAGTGGCAGAGTATGAGATCCGGTTCAACGAGCTGATGGGTTATGCTACTACTTTGATTGCTACAGAAGAAGACAAATGTAGGAGGTTTGAGGATGGGCTTGATATAGAGATCAGAACAAGATTAATGCTTTCAGACCTGCATACTTTCACTGAGATCAGAGTTGCTTCGATCAGGATTAAGCAGCTACTGAGGAAGAGACAAGCTAAGACTGGGCAAGAGTCTAGAGGGAAGAGGCCTAGTGAGAGTCAGAGTCGTTCTGACAGAAGATTCAGTAAGCGCCAGAACAGAGCTTTTAGATCACCGGCTGGTTCAAGGCAGTCAGGATTCAGGTGGAGGGGTGGTTTTGTATAGTCTAGCAGTGGAAGAGGTACAATGCAGAGTCAGATACCTCCATGTGAGCATTGTGAGAAGAGGTATAGGGGTGAATGTTGGAAACTGACTGGAGCTTGCCTGAGATGTGGCTCCTTTGACCACTAGATTAGGGATTGTCCTGCTACTTTAGGGGCTCAGTTCGGTGTGAGTGGGGGATCTAGGAGTGCTGCTACGGTCCAGTAGAGCCGAGGTAGTGGGTCTGGATAGAGAGGGCAAGGTAGAGGTAGAGTGAGCTCTGGGAGTCCTTCTAGGAGGATTGAAGTGCAAAGAAACCGACCGGATTCCCAAGCCTGATCTATTCTATGACCAAGCAGGAGGCTCAAGACTCACCAAATGTTGTTGCAGGTGTGTTCCTTATTTATGATTATGAGGCATTTGCATTGCTAGATCCAGGATCTATGCATTCATTCATTGCACCACATCTGACATCTAGGTTGCATTGTGATTGGGAGATACTACAGTATGGGCTAGAGGTGAGTACATCGATAGGTAGCACTACAGTTATAGGAGAGGTCTGCAAGGAGTGTTTGGTTTAGATTGATCAAGCAGAATTGCAGGCAGATCTAATTGTATTACAGCTGAGAGAGATAGATGTTATCCTAAGTATGGATTGGCTCACTGCTCATAGGGCTATCATGAACTGCTATACCAAGGAGGTAGTACTTGAATCTCCTGGTCAACTGAGGGTAGTGTTCAGAGGAATTAGTCAAACAGTGCCAGCCAGGATGATATCCTTCGTGAGTGCACTGGGATTGATGCAAGGAGGATGTGAAGCTTATCTGGCCCACGTCATTGATACTAGAGCTGGGCAGAAGGTATAGGACATTCCCATGGTTAGGGAGTTCCTATAAGTGTTTCCTGATGAGCTACCTGGTTTACCACCAAATCGAAAAACAGAGTTCACAATCGTTCTAGTTCCAGGTGCTGCTCCTATATATATTCCTCCATATAGGATAGAACCTATAGAACTGAAGGAGTTGAAGGCTCAGCTATCGAAGTTGCTGAAAAAGGGTTTTATTGAACCCAGTATATCACCTTGGGGAGCTCCAGTGTTGTTTATGAAGAAGAAAGATGGGACTTTGAGGTTATGCATTGACTATAGGCAATTGAATCGGGTGACAGTGAAGAACAAGTATCCTCTGCCTAGAATTGATGATTTGCTTGATCAGCTGCAGGGAGCTCAAGTATTCACTAAACTGAATTTGAGGTCAGGGTATTATCAGTTGAAGATAGCTGAGGCTGATGTACCTAAGAGTGCATTTAGGAGCAGGTATGGGCACTTCGAGTTCTTAATGATGCCGTTTGGGCTGACTAATGCTCCAGCAACGTTTATGGCCTTAATGAATAATGTGTTTCAGCCCTTCTTAAATCAATTTGTGATTGTGTTCATTGATGATATCTTGGTGTATTCGAAGAGTAGAAAAGAACATGCTGAACATCTGAGAGTCATTTTACAGATCATGAGGAGAAGCAACTGTATGTCAAATTCAGTAAATGTGCATTTTGGCTGGATCAAGTAATATTTTTGGGACATATAGTGATTGGACATGACATATAGGTAGATCCAAAGAAGATATAGGTAGTGATGAATTAGGAAGCTCTGAGAAATGTGTCTGAAATTTGAAGCTTCCTAGGATTGGCCGGATATTACTGGAGGTTTGTCAAGGAGTTTTATCTTATCTCAGCCCCTCTGATAAAACTTTTGAGGAAGAATGTAGTGTTTAGATAGAGTGAGGAGTGTCCTATGAGCTTTGAGGAGCTGAAGCATCAGTTGACTATAGCACCAGTGTTAACTATTTCATCGGGGACCAGAGGATATGTGGTGTATAATGATACGTCACATCAAGAACTGGGATGTGTATTAATACAGCATGGCAAAGTGATTGCCTATGCATCGAGACAATTAAGGTCTCTCGAGATCAATTATCCTGTACATGATTTAGAGCTAGTTACAGTTGTCTTTGCTATAAAGATTTGGAGACACTATTTGTATGGAGAGACTTTCTAGTTATACACAGATTATAAGAGTTTGAGATATCTGCTGAGTTAGAGGGATTTGAACTTGAGGAAGAAGAGATGGATTGAGTTACAGAAGGATTATGACTGCACTGTTGAGTACCACCCGGGGAGAGCTAATGTAGTGGCAAATGCTTTAAGCAGGAAGTCTAATATTAGTGCATCTCAGATTTAATTATCGAGGTTACCTAATTTGATTCATTTGAGAGCTCTGAATGTGGAGTTGAATCTAGAGCAAGATGAGGCACTGATTGCCACTTTGAAATTGAGACCGATGCTACATGATAGAATCAGAAAGGTCTAGGGGAAAGTTCCTGATATGGTGAAGCTTATGGAGAAATTGAAGATGAATCTAGATTCTGAGTTTGAATTGAGGGATGAGACATTATGGTTGAGACAGAGACTGTGTGTACCTAATATGGATGATCTGAGGAAGGAGATTCTTAAGGAAGCTCATATGGCTGCCTATGCTATGCATCCTGGTACTACTAAGATGTATAACACACTGAAGCAGCATTTCTGGTGGCCAGGAATGAAGAAGCAAGTGGCGGAGTATGTATCTAGTGTATGACTTGCTAGCAAATCAAAGCTGAGCACTAGGCTCCAATAGGGAAACTACATTTGTTGCCCATTCCGGAGTGGAAATAGGAACAGATTACGATGGATTTTAGTATGGGATTACCTAAGACTCTGAGGTAGAACGATGCAATATGAGTCATAGTGGACCGGTTGACTAAGTCGACCCACTTCTTACCAGTGAGAGAGAATAACACACTTGATCAGTTGGCTCGGAGATATATGAATGAGGTGGTGAGACTGCATGGGGTTCTAGTGTCTATAGTATTGGACAGGGATCTCATATTTACTTCGAAGTTTTGGAAGAGCTTGCAGTCTGCTATGGGTACTAAGTTGAACTTCAGTACAACATTTCATCCTCAGACAGATGGACAGAGTGAGAGGACAATCAAGACTGTTGAAGATATGCTCAGAGCTTGTGTATTGGAGTTTAGAGGAGCTTGGGATCAATATATGGCATTGATAGAGTTTGCTTACAACAACTATTACCACAGTAATATTGGAATGGCGTCGTATGAGGCACTGTATGGTAGAAAATGTCAGATGTCATTATATTGAGATGAAGAGGGCTTGAGAATGGTTGAAGGCCCAGAGTTAATACATGATACAGTAGACAAGGTGAAGTTGATTTCAATCCAAATTAAAACAACACAGTATAGACAAAAGAGTTATGTAGATCAACATCAACATGATATGGAATACAGTGTAGGAGACAGAGTATTTCTAAGAGTATCACCATAGAGAGGAGTTTTGAGATTCGGTAAAAAGGGCAAGTTAAGCCCTAGGTATATTGGTCCTTATAAGATCATTGAAAGGATAGGACCTTTGGCCTATAAGTAGGCTTTACTTAATGAGATGTCTCAATTGCATAATGTATTTCATGTGAGTATGCTCCAGAGATACCGATCTGATCTGACACATGTGATATCGGCTCAAGAGATTGAGGTTACTAGTAACTTAAGCTATATTGAGGAGCCGATCAAGATTGTGGGATCATAAATCAAACTGTTGAGGAATAGATCTATTTCATTGGTGAAAGTCCTTTGGAGAAATCACACGACTAAGGAAGTCACATGGGAAATAAAGGAACATATGAGGAAACAATACCCTCACCTATTCGAACAATCAGGTAAGAATTTCGGGGACAAATTTCCTTTTTAAGGAGGGGAGAGTTGTAACATCCCATTACCCATGTTAAGGCTAAAATTATAAATATGAGAGAGATTCATTGAGAGATTAGAAATTTGTTTCATGCTCATGCATTATGCGATATGCTCATGCACATAAATATTGAATCATTGCATATGAAAAAAAATGTACATGCATTCATTGACATTCTGGGTATAATTGTGTATAAATGTGAGTATATTGAGAAATGTTGGCCCTCAAAATTTCTTCTTGATGAATAAGTATGATTTACATTGATTATGAGGACTTTATGAAATTTTGTGGAAATTAATTATTATGTTGAAGTTAGAAAGATTATATCATATAGGTTGATTGAAATAAAGTATAAAAGTTATAAGAATGTTCAAGGGTGTTTTTGGCAAGACATTTAAGGTTAAAGAACATAAGTCTATAAGGAAGGGTAAAAGGGGCTTTTTGGCCTCATCAAGGGTAGAAATGGAAGAAAGAAATGTAGTCTTGCTTTTTAAGAAGAGGGGAAAACATGAATTAGGAGAGAAGAAGAGAAAATAAGAAAGAAAAAGAAGAGAATTTCTGTGGTTGAGAGAAAAGAAATGAGTTGAGCTAGGGTTTCAACATTTCTTAGTCTTGAGAGAGATTTTGAAGTGGTTCAATAAGAGAAAAATGAAAAGGAAGAAAAGAGCTTCTAATTAAGCTAAAGATCTCTTCATTTGGTGAAGAATCAAGGTAAGATCATTTTGAATCTTTTGGATTTTTTAGAAGAGTTTTATGCCATGGACTTAGAAAATACATTGGTTTAAGTATTTTAGAACCAATTTTAGTGATTGTGTATTGTGGGGCTTTTCAATTTGAAAACCTTATTGAGTTGATATTTGAGAGTTTAATGAATTCAAATTGGTAGCTGAATAGTTATACTCAAGACTTTCCAAGTTTGCATAGTGCAAAATTTCAAGTCTTCCTTAGGGGTAAATTGCATGTTCTTATTTCAAGGAAAAATTTGGATTAATTTAGATTAAATTAGACAAATTTGTCTTCTAGAAAGTTGTATCTTATCTTTCTATCTTTCGAACAGTATATAGTATGAATTTTTTGGACATCGAAGTCAAAAGTTATGGTCCTTATAAGTGGAGTTGCTCATGACTATAGATTATATCGTCTGATTACGTCATATAGTCTAATGATGATGTTCGATATGACGTCTTATCGTCTATGATGATGTATTGTCTTGTGATGATGTCATATCGTCTGGTGATATTGTCATATCATCTGTGAGAACGTATCGTCTGGTGATGACATCATATTGTCTAGTGATGACGTCATATCATCTGGTGATGATGTGTATCTTCTATACATTATTCATCTGACTCTATGGTCTGGTCCGAATTTGACCCTTTAGACGATAGAATTTGTCTTCAAGGTCTGCATGAAAGTTGTAGATCTTGAAGTCTTCTTTCAAACCATCTAAATAACAACTCAATCTGATATCTCTAGGGAAAGTTATACTAATTATTCCAAATAGGTCTTAGATTGAAACTTCTTCTAGTCACTGTTCATCTTGTATTGTCTGGTCAAGTTTTGACCCTCTAAATGACAAAATATATCTTCAAGATCTTCATGAAAGTTATAGATCTTGAATTATTATTTTAAACCATCTAAAGAACACATCAATCTGATATCTCTAGAGAAATTTATGGCAATTGTAAAACATCTTCTGTGTACTGTTCATAAACTTCTTTTGGCCACTGTTCATCTTATATCGTCCAGTCAAATTTTGACATAGTAGATGATAGAATCTTTCTTCTAGGTTTAAATGAAAGTTGTATATATATAAGTCCTCTTTCAAACCATCTAAGAATAACCTTGATATGATACCTATAGAGAAAGTTATACTATTTTCCCCAAAATAGGTTCAATGTGATTGGGGACAGAACCTTGTTTGATTCTTTTGACCATAACTTTGTTATCCAACCTCCAAAAGAAGTGATTCTTAGACCAATATATTCCTAGCAAATTTATTTCTACCTCTCCATAAAATTTTATAGTCTTTGATACTGGATTGAAGAAGATTGATTGAATCAAATTAAGGGTATCGGATGGAAGAGTATAAATTGTGATTTTAATGGTTCTAGTGAGGTTATAAACCTAAGTATAAATTATAATTAGA
>JANKYF010000225.1:32857633-32867792 GCA_029829435.1 Erythroxylum hondense
GGCTCGTTGCCAATGGCTATAAATGTATATGCCACTGAGCTTCGCAGCTCACCCCATTATCTCCCACTCCTCAGGTGTAGATCGAGACGATCGTTGATCTTGCAAGGCATCGGAAACTCCAAGATATTTAGGAGCTTGTATTAAGTTAGTACTTTAGCTGGCCCTCCAAGCATATCATCATGAAGCATGTTCATGTATTTTGAGATTTAGACTTATTTTGTATTATGTATGGTTGATAACACTTGTTGAATTTCTTTTGGGATTGTAATGGCATGAAGCCCCTTGGTTGATGGGGTATTTACTTCATAGTTCGAATGATTGCATGTATGACATTTGTGTGTGAAAATGCATGTGCAAATCGACTTTTGTATGGATGTTGGGATCGGGTCCGATGTTTTGGGTCGCCGTCGCGGGCGCAGCCCGAGGGGCCACCTCGGGACTAGGGAATCGGGACCCGGGCCCAACAATTAGTATTTGCAGGTTCCTCACTGCCTTTTTGTAGTAACTACATCTACTTCCTCATTAAGCATGGTAACTTTCTCATTGGTTATGTGCGCCTTTATATTAGCATCTAGGGCCCTTTTTGCTTACCTTTCCTTTACTATTTGTCTCATTGGCCGAACTAGTATAATAGAAGAAGAAATATAGAAACACAGACGAAGTAGAGTATTGTAGAATGAATTTTCATATATCATTCAACAACTGTACAGTCGCTTATATACAAATGTGTTAGTAACTGCTTAACTTACTAATTCTGTTAGTAACGATATTGCAATTAATAACTAACTAACTAACTAACGTTTACAGAAATATATTGTAACATCTCCTCCTTAAGTTGGAATTGGTTGTGAAACCATTCCTAACTTGGCAATGATGACTGCAAACTATGGATTGCTCAATGACTTCGTCAAAACAATAACTAGTTGGAGACCAGTCGAAACATACATGGGATTAATAAAACCCTCCTTGAACTTGTACCTCACTATATGACAATCAATTTCCAAGTGTTTAATACGTTCATGAAACACTGGGTTTTCAGTGATATATAAAGCTGATTTACTATCACACCATAAGGGAGTTGGTGTGTCAAGTTGCACCTAAAAATCCTGAAGCAAATAACAAACCCATTGGAGTTCACATACTGCTGAACCCATGCTTCGATACTCTGCTTCACAGGAGCTTCTTGAAACTGTATTATGCTTCTTAGCTTTCCATGAAACCAGTGATCCACTAAGAAAAACACAATAGCCACTCAAAGATTTTCTACTCATAGGACATGTTGCCCAATCACTATCACAATAAGCCTCAACATCTGTATTTAGTTTAGTCGAATAAAACAAACCATGAGAACTTGTAGCCTTAAGATATTTTGCATATCCTAGGGCCTTTATAGTGAACCGGGAATGCAAGAACTGCTTTATAACAACAATGTCATCTTCATTACTTCCTACTACTAATACATCATCCACATAGATAATTAGAACAAGAAATGAACTTCCAAAGGAATTTGTGAACAAGCAATAATCATTTGCTGATTGTGTAAAACCATACTTCAGTAATTGACTTGTAAATTCTGAATTCCACTCTCTTGATGCCTGCTTCAACTTATAGAGAGATTTTCGGAGTCTACTAATTTCTCCAAGTTTAGCCTTCGTATAGCCTTCAGGGGGAGCCAAATATACTTCCTCCCTCAAGTATCTATGAAGAAATGCATTATTAATTCTAGCTGATAAATACACCAACCATTTTTTTTTCTGCTAAAGCCAAGAAAACTCTGACTATTACAAGCTTTGCAACCGAAGAAAAACTATCAAAATAATCTAACCCTTCCTTCTGGTTGTAACCTTGGGCCACTAACCTTGCTTTCAGTCTCTCCACTGTCCCATCTGGGTTAAATTTCACCTTATAGACCCATTTTGCACTAATAGTATGTTTACCTTCTAGTAAAGTGGTGATCTCCCATGTGGCATTATCCTCTAATGCCTTTAACTCCTGTTTCATTGCCTCAACCCAACCAGGATGCAACACAGTCTATTTGTAATTAACAGGCTCTTTGATCCTATCAATATTAGCCATAAAAGCCAAATAATTCTTTGAGAATTGTAAATCTGTCATTTGCAAGCCTTTATTAGTAACTAGATTCACATTGCTACAAGCAAAATCTTGCATCCATACAGGTGTCTTCCTTGTTTGAGTACTTGTGCATAGAATAGCTATTGGCCTTTCTACTTCAGATATGCTATCAGTATGTGCAAGTTGTGACTCACTTGCTTCATAAATATCGGAAGGAGAATGAACAGAAGTAGCTGGAACTGTAGCTGATAAATCATCAGTAACATCTTCATGTTGGTGTTGTAGCAACACCTCCTAGTGATGGTCAGTAACACACACAAATGGAAGAGAAGGACAAATTTCATTCTCAGACATAGTTTTATAAGGAAATTGATCTTCACAGAATGTTACATCTCTATATATAATGATTCGATGAGATTGTAAATCATATGTCTTATATGCCTTTTGACTAGGTACATATCCTAAGAAAATACATTTGAATGATCTAGGAGAAAACTTATCTTTATTTGGCTGAGTATTTGTGACAAAACATAAGCAACCAAAGGTCTTCAATCGTCCATAATCAGGCCTTTTGTTGAAGAGTATCTTAAAAGGACATTTCCACTTCAAAATTGGAGCTGGCAGTCTATTTATTGTGTGCGTAGCAGTGAGCATTGCTTTCCCCCAAAAATGCTTGGTTAAGCCTGTTTGAAACAGAAGTGCTCATGCAACTTGAGTCGAGTGCCTATGCTTTCTTTCCACCACTCCATTCTGCTGAGGAGTATAGACACAAGTTTTCTGATGTAAAATTCCCATCCTTTCTAACAGAGCTCTACATGTCTTATTAACAAATTCAGTTCCATTGTCAGTTCTAATGCTCTTAACCTTGCAGTCAAACTGATTATGCAGCATAAGTAAACATTTTTCAATATTTTAAGTGACTTGTTGCATGTATTTAAGCAAAAAAAATCCAAGTTGCTATAATAAAATCATCCACAATAGTCAACATTTAATGAGCTCTATTAATGGCAGATTTGGTGTAAGGTCCTTAAAGATCTACGTGCAACAACTCTAATATATTTGTGGTTTGAATTGAAGAAGTAGGAAAAGATAGTCTATGCTGTTTAGAGAAATGACAAACGTCACAAGTTTTATTATAACCAGAAAGATGAATACAAGGTATGTGTTGTATTACAGGAAAAGAAGCATATCCCAGCCTTTGATGCCAATAAATGGCATTATTATCACTAATTACAACAGAATGAGAAACAGAATTACAAGTATGAAGAGGTTTATGGAATGGAAAAAAAATATTATAAGAGCTGCTATGTGAGTCATTTGATGAAGAGGTAAGAAGATGAAAAGATTGTAAGGTGAGTATATATAGATTGCTTATGACTTGACCAATAGCAATGAGAGCTTTACTCTGCTGGTCCTGTATATAACAGTAAGAAGGAAAATAAGAAACAAACACATTAACATCTTTAGTAAGTTTGTTAAGAGAAAGCAAATTGAATTTGAAGGAAGGAATAAGTAGAAAATCTTTAAGTTGAAGGGTAGAATGTAAGGTAACATGGCCTGAATGCTTAACATATTTAAGACTATTATTATGGAGATGAATAGGTACAAGGAACTGGAGTTGTACAATATTATTTCATCAAAACAAATATGATTGGATGCGCCACTATCAACTATCCAAACATCACTTGAATTTAGTGAATGAGCATTAAGAATGTGTCGTATCTTAGCTACTTGACCTGCAAAATTTATAAGATCAGTCACCATGTTCACATATTCTTCAACAGGCCGCTGTCCTTTATGGATTCTGGACATCTCCTTTTGAATTAAAGAATTCACCATGCTAGCAAGATTATCATCAGTAGCCAAACTATCTACAACTGTTGTATCAGACTGCTTTTGTTGTACCAGATTAGCCATTTCTCCTCTCTTTTTTGCTGCTTTCTTTTCTTTTAATGCTTTGAACCAATCTAGATAACCATGGATTTTAGAACATGAATCCCGTGTATGACCAGCCACATTATAATGATCACAAAATCTGTCTTTCTTATTTGCCTTTTTCTGTTTATAACTACCACCCTTAGAATTGGAATTCTTGGCCAAAAGAGCACTAGCTTCAGTAACAGTACTACCATAAACCATACTCGCTTGTCTTTGTTTTTCAACTCTTAAGACCATAGAATAAGCTTTATCTATGTTAGGCAAGGGCTCAAGATTCAAAATTTGACTCCTCGCATTATCAAATGTTGGATTAAGTCCTATTAGGAATTGCATTAGTCTAGCAGATTCCTCTCTTTCATCCATTAGAACAGTCAAATCACAACTACAGCCATGACAATTACAACTAGGTAGAGGCTTAAGTCTATTTAATTCTTCCTAACATCGATTCATCTTGCTATAATAGGCAGTAACAGAATCAGTACCCTATTCCAAAGAAGAAACTTCTCTTTGCAATTGATACCTAAGGGGACCATTATTCTCGCAAAGTCTTTTCTCAATCGTATCTCATAACACCTTGAAACTAGCACAATAGATGAAATTATCAGATATCTCCTCAGTTATAGAATTCAAAAGCCACTCCTTAATCATAGAATCAACTTTCTTCCATTTCTTGTAGAGATTAGGATTCGTAGGAGACGGTAAACTTCCATCAATGAAACGTATCTTGTCCTTAGCTTCAAGACTAGTTTTAATAGCTATACTCCAAGTAAGATAATTGTTACCTATGAGAGGAGAAGCAACCAGAATCATTCATGGATGATCAGAACTCTGCAAATGGAATCGATCTCCATCAACATAGCAATTAATTGCTGCGGAGGGAGCTTCATGAACAACGTCACCATGTAAAGTAGCCATGGCTTCAAAGAAACTGAATTAGCGATCAAGTATGAGTTCGATCGTCTGGCTCTGATACCATGTAACAGAAGTAAAAATATAGAAACGTAGACGAAGTAGAGTATTGTAGAATGAATTTTCATATATCATTCAACAGCTGTACAGTAGCTTATATACAAGTGTGTTAGTAACTGCTTAACTTACCAATTATGTTAGTAACGATATTACAGTTAATAACTAACTCACTAATGTTTACATAAATAACCCTACTTTCTTAAGGTTGTAGTTTCGTCCATAAATAGAGGTTTACCTAGAAAGCTCGCCAGAGAGCTAAGCCTTTTTGTTGACCAATATTCAAATGGGATTATGGATTACTTCAAGTGGAGAGCTTTCTATCCATTCCTGGAGAAGCAACGGTATATTGTATATGTGCCAGAGGCCATCTACCATTATTTTCTTGGCTTCATTTACTGTAAAATTTAAATAACACATGGTTATCTTCTGTTAGTAGTATTTCTTGTAATCCTTTTGTTTTCAATGCTTTGAATACCTAGCTTTGTATTGATGGATATACAGGTATTTTGTCCACAAAGAAGCCGATCACAGTGGATTTCCAGACTTTTACTCCGTTCTTTAAGACATCAATATCAGGTACAACCACGTTCTGCCTTTGAGGATTGGGGGTAAGAATTGTACTTTGAATCTTGTCGCTTCTTCAACCACAAATATCCAGTTCATTTGAGTGGAATGGATTGATTTCGGGCTAGGATCTATATTTTTGGTTGGTAGGAGTAGTGGGAAGGACATTTCCATATTGGTTTGTTCTTTTGATGGTCTAATTTATATAGGTTATGATGGACCAGTATAAGGAGCAAGTGCTGTATGGGGTTGTGGGACAGATGTAAGGATAAGTATACCCTCACAGAAAGGTGTGATTTGGGGCGGGAAGGTAGCGATGGGCGAGATTAACAGATTGGTACAGATTCTAGGTTTGAAGGGGGATAAGAACAGAGAGTGTAGAAGAATGGTGAGGGGAGGAGGTAGAAAACAAAGGACGGAGCAAGCTTCTCTCTACATTGCCTCTCTCTCTCAATGTAGATAAAATACAAATGTTAGTGAGGTAAGAAAATTCCAAAAAATTTTCAAATAATGAATATTTTAATAAAATTCAGTAATTTTGAGAGTAATGATTGGTCCAAATAGATTAATATATTAACAAATGAAAAAAATTTTACAAATCATATTTAGAATTCTTACAAACTTACAAACTTCTTCTTCCACTTCTCACAACCTGACGTTAATTGTTTGTCAAAGACAAACATTAATTGCTTGTACAACATATTCTGTATCTATCTCTAACCATGGTCTTACTTTGTCAACATGGTTAAGAGCCGTCTACACATGATGACAATGCCACAACACCGCATTTTTGGGTTTTCTGCTAGAAACCTGAAAATGTGAAGTAGACATGATAATGGCCAAAGTCTCCATTTCAATCCCTGCTGATTTATCAAACCAAACTATAATACTAGAGAGCTAGAATGCCTGTCAGCAAACTGTGGAATCTAAGCTGCAGGATTGCATACATCTGAATGCAACCACAGAAGTACTAAGAGAAATGTTTTGAACAGAAGGAGAATGTGGGAAGAAAGTGGAAAATTAAGTAGAACAGTTATCCTTCAAAGGGGCCATAAGATTTCACGGTTCCAACCAAGTCAGTGGCTGCTTTAAGTGCGTTAAAGAGATGCTCTGGACGATCTTCGATGTTAGCCAAACCATGGCCTACCTGCATGGACCTCAAGACCCTTCCAACAATCTGCATTTATAGAATGACAACCATCTGATAAACAAAAATCTAAACGTAGTAGCTGAAAAACACGTGGAAAAAGTGATATAACAAAATGCCACCTTGCGTGCATAGCCACCATAAGCTATGCCGCTAATTAAAGCATGTGATGAAGTTGGTGAAGCTTTGTTTTGATTCTTATCCTCAGAACCAACTGAAGAAAGAAAACCCAAAATGTAATGAACAACACTTAATAAGATTCCAAATAAAAGAAATTGGTGAAAGCTTTGCAAGTACTTGATGTGGTTTGGAAAAGACCCTCCCTCTTTAATCCATCAACTGTATGAGCATTTGTTCCGCCCGCCAACTGAAAGAATCCTACCAACAAATGAAGTAGAGATACAGTTTGACAAGTATATCCAATAAGACTAGCAGAATAAAACCTAGAAAAATTCACAATGTGCACATCACGGTAACTGTTTACACAAACCATGGGGTTTGTCTTTTGCAGCAGCCAAACAAACAGAGAATGCAATCGATTCCCTTGTGGTGCCTCGGCCAATATCTCCGCTCATCGGACGACCATCCAACTATGCTTTGAGATCAAACAGAATGTTAAATTTTGTTTTTTCTAAACATGCTAATTTGGAAAGTTAACCTTTTGATTGCAAACAAATATTGTCACACCTGCCATAAATTGGGGCAGCATAGATGAGGTTCCATAATTGAGTACATATCATTCATTGAAGACACAGTGGAGTCTCCAGTGTATGGCAAGCTAACCTGCACATACATTGTTAATTAACAAGGAGATCCAGTTAGAATACAAAATTGATGACCCTTCATCCGCTTAGTCCTAACATTATTTTACAGGTCAATCACTAGTGGCAGTTATCTTACCCACCGCAACTAGCTTCAAGTATCCCATTGAAGATCTCAAACAATTCCAAATTTTAATAAATGGAGCAGTCTGCCTGTAACAGAAAAAGGGCACAATTGTTCATAGAAGGGAAAGGACATTTTTCAGAGCAGTAAAGCATGCTAAGCATCAAAATAGAGGCAGTTTCCCATTGGTACACAGGATATAAGGTGATTTTGGTGTCTCTATTATGGGATATAGTCATCCATGACACATGCCAAGCAAAATGAGAAAAAAAATGATCTTGCCCCAAAGGTATGTCTGTTTTTCATTCTAAAGTAGTTTATGGAGTAAGGAACTATACCTTCCACTTGTATGTATCTCTACGGCATCAACATCGCATCTTTTAAGAAGTTCAGCAGTTGCACTGGCATCTCTGACATAAGCATTCACTCCTGGATCAAACCAACTAGTTAGTTTCAAGGGACTATGCTTAAATTTCAGAATCCTAGCCAGCTGCAACCCACAATAGAGGGAAAGAGAAGCTTCTGTGATTTCATAAGGAAGAAGGTTTAGGAAAGTAAAATATATAGTAACAATGACTAGCTTAAAGAAACACGGGAGGGTTACCTACTTATTTTATCATAAGGGCAAACTGGAAAACACCGGCCACATCCATAACACCTGTCAGTTATGACTCCACCCTGTACATAGATATTAATAAAAGGTAGAAAAACACGATTTACTACCAAATCAATACCAAGAAACCTTCCAACATAGGTGGTCTCAGAATTTACTCTATCAACTACGTTTAGTACATTTAAAGTAATGGTGTCAAATGAAAATTTGACTGTTGATTTCTCTTCCTTCAGTGAAATTGCATTAGCAGGACAGACAACCTCACAAGGCCTTGTACAGTCCAGGGGGCAATCCTCTGGATCAAATTCTGTTGACAATAATAGCAGTTACGGTCAAGTTTCCAAAGATTTTTGCATCTTGTTGATCAGGCTTTCACATGAAAAAAATATAAAAAGGAAACAAGGTCACAATAACGAGTAATTACCAGGATCCTATCATCCAGACCAATTCTTTTGACACTTATGTCTCATTGACTATAAAAACAAAACGAAAGCCTCTCGTTAAAGCTAACTGAACAAGGACTTATTTCAGTTACTTCGTTACTTTTATTAAGAGCTAAAGCATGATAAAAGCTTATGAACCTACACAAACACCGGCCATCTCTGTGGTGGAATTACTTATTAGTTACCTCACCTGAGGCCACAGTTATGAGTCAATCCCACAATTGTACATTTTATCTTTCTATAGATAACTACCAAATAACCAATACTTTTCTCATCCTCAAGAATGTACCACCTATGGAACAGAAAAATGTTCCAGTTCCAAGATGGAATAAGATACTAGAAGTCTGCAACTAGTGCATCCTCTTTTGACTCCTATAGGATGCCCTAGTTATAATGCTTGCCAACTCAAGCAAACTTAAATGCTAGAATGGGTTACTTACCGGCTTTCCGAAAGTGTGGATCTTCATCATCATTAACACTAATCATTACCCAGGGCCTGCGAAGGTTCAAAATCTTTTGTGCTGCGTCAATACCTTCATTTACAGCGCTCACAACGGCTACATCAGCAGCACAGTCAATGCAATCAACTGCCAACCATTCACCACAGACTCACTAAAACCCACACAAACTGACAAGACATGTATTTAATCCACAAACATGACTACCTACATATATTCATGTATTTTAAGGAAACCAAAATCATAGAACAATAAACTGTAACATTTACCTCCAGCTAGAGTGTAAATTAGAGACAGGTTCCTTATATCAACGACATCCTAAAAAAAGGCAAAAAGAAAATATTAAAGCTCAAAGGTTATGAAGAGATATTATGACAATGGAGTTGGGAATACCTCAAAGCTAGCGCCACATATGAGCTTGACCCAGTTGCCATTCCGAAGTGCCTCAAGTGGTGAGGATACAAGTGAAGGAACACCAACAGTTTTTACAAGGTTCCTGACACTACCAAGACATCTTATGTTCTTAAGGTTCACTTTTCCTGAAAAGAAACATGGAGATACTCTCTGTATAAATGATCCAAAAGTATATATATATATAAAAAAGCAGTAGAATTATTTGAAAGGAGTTACCTTGAGATTGAGGCCAAATTGAACCCTGGAGTGATAAGGTCAAAGACATTTCATTAGAAGAGCGGGGCGTGTTAAACAGTTGAGGAAAACCTTTCAACGGGCACCTTTGGTTTACTATGTCGGGTCATTACTCTCATAGCAGCACAGTAATATGAAGTTTTTGTCCAAATTGTATGGTGCTGAGCGGGGAGATAAGCATGTCGAATATGTTCTCAGGGGCGAGAGTGAGACACAGTCTAGATAAATTATAATGACCTTTACTTGTGCATTCACCAACTAATATTTGTTAATTCTTCACCACGGATGTCAAAAGATTTGTTTTTGTTTTTATTTTTATTTTTTATTTTTAACTTTTAAAAATCTGTTTGTTCAAAATTTTAGTTTATGACTTTCTTCTTTCAATTTTGGCTTTTTTTAGTTTTCAAAAATTATGAATATT
>JANKYF010000225.1:32871158-32894028 GCA_029829435.1 Erythroxylum hondense
TATATATATATATATATATACATATAAGACAACTGAGGTGGTCCAGTTACACTAAGGTCGATCCTATCGGGTTCTGGA
Organism: Erythroxylum hondense; assembly: GCA_029829435.1. Lineage (NCBI taxonomy): Eukaryota > Viridiplantae > Streptophyta > Magnoliopsida > Malpighiales > Erythroxylaceae > Erythroxylum > Erythroxylum hondense. The sequence continues at coordinate 32,871,237 of JANKYF010000225.1, forward strand.
TGTGAAAAAACATCGTAGACCTGTTTCAACAATATTGATGTCACGATCTCATTAGTACATATCCTGATCTCATTGGGATACATTTGGTTCTATTGTTCTCCATATAATAGATCTCTATCCAAAACCATTTTATGAATCCTGTTAGTCACTTTTATACGTGTGACCCATTAAGTTCCCGATTATGTTGGCCACTTATATTAACACTTAATCCAAGCAAGTCATGAGCGGCATCTAGCAATACATTATGACCCCCAATTGCCTGAAAAGTAAGTGATTTGATGAACGAACCCATGCTTATCACGAACCATCTCACAAACCCTCCCATAGACAATTGTTGTGCAATTCGTCTTTTCACTATGCTATACCTCACTTGGTTATGAGTATAGGCAAAGTGTCAACTATCACTAAACTGACTACGTCAAATCTAATCCAAGTGATATCAGTTCTCGTCCTAGGGCTCATTACTCTATATGTCAATGAAGACATTCTTTATGACACATGTACTATGGCTAGAGATTTCTAAGTAATGACCCCGATAAGAGGCCGTAGGTATCATCTTCTGCTATCACAGAAGTGGTGAATTCTCTATAGACTACTCAGTTTACTTTCGAATACCTCAAACTGTACCCAATCACCACCCTATGAGCGACTTCTACAAGGCAACAAGGAATGGAGTCAAAGCATAGAATCAGTATCCAAGATATCCTTGAGTACCTCAAGTCTAAGGTACTTGCACCATTGCTATGATGAGATTATCATTGACATTAAAATAGGACATCCATGGATGATCTCATGGTAGGTCATCCAATGTACTTACTACCTTTAGTAAGCATTCACACCTCAACTCTAAACATCTCATGTTTACAATTTCTGAGATCCACTGCTTGATCAAATCAAGGAGTTTGACATGTGCTAGTCTATCTTGATTAACGATATTCAATCTCATTAATCCTATGACTAGGGATGATTTAGATACTGACATAATTACACATGATAGGAATCTTAGTAGTATTATCACATCATGATTTCCTTCATGTTATGTCATATATCATGAACTTCATTAATTTGCTTATAGATGAATATCAATTCACAAATAATGAACACCAAATTAATGAAATATGCCTTTCTTTATTATTGAAAATAAAATCTGTACATAACTTTGTACAAAATGCACTAAAGGTGATTGCCTTTAAGGCATTACTCTAACAATGAGAAGTTAAAAGGCTACTTCTTAGCTATGATGAAATGTAACATAGATAATTCACTATATATATCCTAAAGGTGTGTTCAATTCGTACTACATATGTTTTGAATAAGTGAAATCTTAACTTTTAATGCGTATAGACCAATAATATGCATTGATTTTTGTCATTTGAAGATAAGTTATAGTTGATAATTATTGATAGCCATTAGAAGTTATCCAAATAATAATATTTTTTATGAGCTTAGGTTATGAATTGAGAACAAAGAGAGTTAGAAATAGATTATGAAATGCCTACTTGAAGATATGCTCAATGATTGCTCATCAATGTTTATAAGTAATAGTCAAAAAGTAATATAGTGCAATATCTATAATGTTACTTTCATATGTCACCTGATTTCATACTAAATCATAATCATGTGATGGAACTATTTGAGCATAAGTACATGCATTTTAGTCATCACTATTGCTTTAAATGTTTATAGGCCAACTTATAAAGGAAGTATAAAATGTCTATTGTTACAAAGACTAGAGTGGATAATAGCTTCACTTTGTACTCGACAAGTATATAAGAGGCAAATAATTAAGATGGAGAGCATAAACGGTGGGTTCTGAATCCAACAAATTATAAAAACTTACTTTAAAGATAAAATAAACTGAGACAATTAGTAAGGTCATATCCATATAGAATGGGGGTATTATATTTTATAATCAAGTAGCAAATAAGAAAGGGCTATAGGAAAAAATTGAAAAATAAGCAAAAAAATAAATAGATAAAATCAATATAATGAAACACGTAACCAAAGGAATAATTTCCATTCATCCATACTATCGATCAGTGATGCAAAAATCATCTTTTACCCTTAAATAAATTGATTATAGTTATTGGTACCCTTTACTAATAAGTAATCCTAGAGAACGTTAATAAGATTTAATCTATTAGTAGCATTACAATTTAGAGAGACACAATTCTAACCAACAAACTCAAGATGCTATGTTGATTTAAAGTAGATTATCTACCTCCATCAACATCAATCGAATGTTCTTACCTAAGCAACAACGTTGATTTGCCAATAAAATTAGAATAAACAAACAATTACATATTTGTTACCCTAAATGACGGTATATTATTATATCAATTAAGACAATTACCACTCATCAATCAACAAAATAGTAATAAAAATTGAAGAATAGAAAATAGATAAATATTTAAGAATAAAATAACAAAAGTAAAAAAAATTAGATCTCATAACTTTTCTGGTTAAACTTTTACTACTTTTTATTATATTAAAAAACTACCCACATATCATAGTTTTAATCTTCCAATAATGCATAAAAGGAGTTGTTGTACGCTTTTAAAAGGGAAGACAATGTTTTCTTCTAAAGAATAGAATGATAAGGGAGGTTTCTAATAATGACGACTAATCCCTTTTTCTAAAAATTGGAGTCTTAAACTAAAAAGGAAACTGAAAACCCCAACAATATTTTAAGATTTGTATGCCTCTCACATGTGCCCACATCTTATTAATTTTTGTAGGCTACCCACTTCTTTCTTATTGATCAATATCATTTCTTCACTTCATATTCTCATTAAGTTTAACATTTTCACCAAAATTAAGTGAATTGAAATCAAAACCATGCACAATTTAAGCACTATCAAATTTCTCCCACATCAGCTCACCCTTGAGCAACAAAAACACTAAAGTTAAAATGAAGAGCAAGTGACAGAACACCATAGGATATAAATAAAGTCAACACTTAAGTAACATAAAATATTATAGTCAAGCTTTATAAGAAACATGAATAACATTTAACACAACAATTTTATTTAAAAATATGCAAAAGATTCGATGAATTCCTCATTTATTTCAATCATATCACTTAAGTGTTTAAGGTCTTCAAGTATTTCACTTAAACATTCTCCCTCACACCTAAACCTAACATTTTCCTCAATTTTAAGGAACCAAAGAATAGAAGGTAAATAGAACAATCCCGTGGGGTTAGGGAGATGAAACAGAGAATCATCTAAAGACTTGGTGTTAATATGGTTTCAATTTTTAGATGCTTGAAAAGGGTAAATAGATTGACCTCCATTTGTTTCTTTATTAAAAAGAGAACATTGACAATGGAGGTTTTTTGGAGAAGGGGAGATAATTAACAAGCTTAGTGTTTAGAGTGTTAAAGTGAGGAGTGGTTGCATCGAGTTTTATTCGAATGAGTAGAAAACTTAAGTTACCTCCCAAAAGTAGTTCTTTAACATCGTATCAGCTGGACAAAATGGAGCTCTCAATTATAATACGTTAAAATTTTAAACTTAATTTCTTCCAAAGTTAGCACTTGAAAGCCCTCATAAAATGGTTTTAACTTGTGATCATTAACCTTAAATATCTTATCTGAATCTAGACTTTATATCTTTATGGCACTATAAGAAACATTAGTGGCAACAAAAGGGCCTAACCATTTAGAGTGCAATTTACCATAAAATAATTTTAATTTCGAATGATAAAGTAAACTTTTTGACCAATTGAAAAATTCTTCTGCAAAATTTTTTGATCGCAGAAGACTTTTTTCTTCTCCTTATAAATGCAAGAGTTCTTATAAGCATTGTTTTGAAATGTAGAGTTTCCTAGCTAACCTACTTTTTTCCATCTCCATATTGCAGTTCTTAATTTCCAATATGCTTGGTATTATAGCTTAAATGGAATGTGATAAGATTTAAAAAATACCAAATGATAAGGAGACATACCTATAGGAGTCTTATAAGTCATGTGATAAGCCTAAAATGCATCATTAAGCCTCAAACTCTATTTGGATTTACCATTTTTTCAAGAATATATATGACCTCTCAAGTGTAGACTTCAGCTTGGCCACTTGTTTGAGGATGGTAAGTAGTAGAAACATGATATGTGATGCCATCTTTCATTATTAAAGCTTCCCCTATTTGATTCCAAAAGTGAGTTCCTCGATAACTTGTTTTTTCTCTTTTTATGCCAAAATTGACAAAAATATGAGATTAAACAAAAGCCACCATAATTTTAGCATCATTAGTTTAGGTATGTTGTGCTTCCACCTATTTAGTCACATAATCAATAGCAAGAATAGTATAAGTTTTGCCAAATGAAGATGGAAAAGGTCATATAAAATTAATACCTTATATATCAAAATTTTCACACACAAAAATGTTATGATGTGGCATTTGATCCCTATAATCTATGTTTCCTAATTTTTGATATCTTTCTCATTATTTGTAAACAATTATGAATCCATAAAAAAATTAAGACACATAAACCACATTCTAAAACCTAACATGATGTCCTCTTCAGGCCAAAATAACCATTACATGTATATGATTGACAAAATTACAAAATTAAAGAGATTTTAGATTTAAAAAGGCACTTGTGAATGATTTAATTGGAATAATATTTCCATAAATATGGATCATCCCAAACATAGTATTTAGTATAAATTTTGATTTTGTCATTTTGAGCTCTAGATAATTGATTAGATAGTGTCCTAGTAATTAAGCAATTAACTAAATCAGCATAACAGGGAGTTGACTTCTGAATGGAAAAGAATGCTTATCGGGAAATTCAAATTATATTAGTGATGGTTCCTCATTTGGGGGAAAATGACTAAGGTAGTCTACAACCAAATTTTTTGCGCCTTTCTTATCCCTTATCCCCAAGTCAAACTCTTGTAACAATAATATCCATCATATGAGTCTTAGCTTCACTTTCTCTTTAGATAATAGATATTTAATAGTTATACGATCAAAATAGACAATCACTTTACTACCTAATAAATATGAAAAAAATTCTAAAGCAAATATAAGGACTAAAATTTTTTTTTCTGTTCTTGAATAGTTGCAATAAGTACTATAAAGCATTCTTGAGGCATAATATATGATATGAGGATATCTTCCAATTATTTGTCGAATAACATCACTAATTGTATAATTACTTACATCATACGTGAGTTCGAAGGGAAGTGTCCAATCTGAAGGCTTAGTGATAGGTGCAAAAGTTAACATCTCCTCTAAATTATCAATTGCCATCTTGCAGTTCTCATCAAATTCAAACACCACATCCTTTTTCAACAATCTAAGTTTTGAGTGATTTTGGAGAAGTCTTTGATGAACTACTGATAAAATCCTACATGATGCTTTTGAGTTGAATGATGATTTATTAAGAGTTATACTTGACAAAATATAAACTGTTAAGGAATTGCAAGAATTTGATGAGAGATTGAAAGTTGATCCAGAAGATGTTTTTGGAACTACAGTCAGAGGCCTATAAGGTATAATGTGTCTTATATTGAACTGCCTCAGTATTGTTATTTGGATGGTTATTTAGGTTTTCACTAAATCCTAGTTATGCCTAAATATCAAGAGAAGACTACCTCACTTATCCCTTTAGTATATTTGCATATCATCATATTCCATTTGGACTTTGCAATGCTTCCGCCACATTTTTAAGGTGTATGGTTAGTATATTCTCAGACTATACAGAGAACATCATTGAGGTTTATGGATGATTTTATTATTTATGATGGATCCTTTGATTCTTATTTAACAAACCTTATAAAATTGCTTAAAAGATGCATTGAGAAAAACCCTGTTTTGAATAATGGAAAATGTCATTTTACAATTGATCAAAGCATCATATAAGGGCATGTTGTAGCTACTAAAGGTATTGAGGTAGATAAAGCTAAGATAGATGTGAAGTTCATTCTTTTCTAGAACATGTAGGATTTTATTGATAGTTCATCAAAGACTTTTCCAAAATTACTTAAGAAAGAAGATGAATCGCTAAGATGTTTCATGGGATCATAAATATTGAACTTAATAATTTCATAATCAAATTCCATAATGACTGCAACATTGTGCATATTAATTTTTGTCCTAAGTGTTTTAAGAAATAGTTTACCTAGAAAAACAACTCTAGAATTTAGAGTACCATCATCTTCCATATCAAACACATAAAAGTCTGTAGGAAAAACTAAGTTATTCAGTTGCACTAACACATCCTTTACGACTCCTTCAAGATACATATTAGACCTATAAGCTAATTGAATGATTACACTAATTTCTTTTAATGAACTAGAATTTAAAGATGAATAAATGGATATGACATGACATTTATCAATGCACCAAGGTCACACATGGCTTTTGCAATACCTAAATTACCAATTTTATAAGTAATAGTAAACATTATTGGGTCCTTGCGTTTAGGTAGTAATTTATTTTGAAGTGCATCTAAAATATTCTTACCAACAATTACCTTTTTATTACCTTTCAGCTTCCTTTTGTTAGTTCACAATTCCTGAAAAAAATTTATATAGCAAGGCTTTAATTTGATATCATCTAGTGAAGGAATATTTACCTTAACCTTACAAAATGTCCTAAGGATCTCCTTCTCCTCCTCTGCCTTCTTGTTACTTGCTAACCTGGAAGGAAAAGGTAGAGTTATTTCTTGCTAACCTAGAAGGAAAAGGTGGAGCTATCACTAATAGCTTTCGTGGTTGAGGAGTCATCTCCTTCTCTATTTAAACCTCTTTAGTGCACTTATAAGTTGTGGCCTTCTCTTACTTAGGTTCCTCTAATGTCTTACCATATCTCAAAGTTATTGCTTATAAACTTTGTTTATGATTCATAACTGTTTGTGATAGATACTTTCTATATGATTCCAATTTGTCAATTGTAGATTTCAACTGACAAGCTTGGCTCTCCAAATTCTAAATGTTAACTCTTTCCTTTTGTTGAAAATTTTGAGTAATAGTTAAGAATGTTTTAAATATTTACTTATGAGACTTACCTAACTTAAAAGAAGAATACTGAGGTAGTGGAATAGGTGTTCTAAGTTGGATAGGTTGATAATTTTGTGACCTTGCTTCATAGATGAGATTAGCATGATAACTCCATCCTGGATTATGCCTATTAGAATAGGGATTATATCTCTTTTATGGTACACTTGAATAACCCCTTATTATATTGACATGTTCAGTGGAATCATCTTGGAATGTGGGACTTATGTCATTTTGATGGTTTACAACATAAAGTCTATAAACTTTTACCTATTGCAAATGTGTTAAGGCAATTTATTACTCTAAAGCTACTTCCCCAAACCATTTGTATCAGTGGGATTCCTACTGGGTATTGTTTGTTGTTGTTGTTACAATAAAGCTATTAGGTTATAATTTTGATTTTTTTTAATTGGACATACTTATCTTATTGACCTTCTTATAGTATGAGTCTTTTCATAATCTAAACTGCCAGAAATTTGCATATATGATGGAAATTATAACTCTAGCAGCTTTGGGGGTTTTATTCACTATTGTACCTCCACTAGCATCATCCACCATTTTCCTGTCCATTAGTAGTCTTTCTTTATAGAAGTATTAGATGAGGAATTTTTTAGAGATCCGATATTGTGAGAAACTGGCACATTACTGCTTAAACCTTTCCTATTACTCATAGAGGATTTCAGTATCCTTTTATTTGATTCCATGAATTTCCCTTCTAATTCTGGCAGCCTAAGAAGTAGTGAAATATTTATTTAAAAATAGACTCGTTATATTTGACCATATACTAAAATTTAAATAAACAACCAAACTTTAGCTTTCCTATCTAAGGAAAATGGGAATCCCCATAACTTAATCTGCACCACAGTTACCCCCTTTGCTCTCATACTTGAATAGACTAAATGGAACTCCTTGAGATGTTTGTTAGGATCTTCATTCTTAAGGCCATAAAACTTGGGTAGTAAATGTATCAAGTAAGATTTCAATTTAAATCCCACCTCCAAATTTGGAAAATGGATCTACAACGACTATTAGTTAACATCTAGTACAACCAATTCCCTTAAGGTTCTCTCATTGTTATTGATGTTGGCTTCTTCTTTTGATTCAAACTCATTGTATAAATCAACAAGTATGGTCTCCAACTCATTGGAGAAGAACTTTATTCTTATCTATGTTGAAGTTTGGCTTCCTTCCTTAAGTTTTTTGCGGTCTAATTTATCTCAAATTCAAACTAAAGCTCACCTGTATGAGAAGAACAATGAATAAAAAAAGAACATAAATACTTAGCACCAGTCCCAGGCAATGAAGCCAAAAATTAAAGACGTTTCAAATCTAATAAATAGTAAAAGACTATCGTAAAGATAAAATAATTTGAGATAGTGGTAAGTAGCATTATATCTATAGAGATTATGGTATTCTACTCTTTTTTTTATCAAACAACAAAATAAAATATAAAAAAGGTTCTCCAATGGGAAAATAAAAACAAAAAATAAGACCAAACAAAGATAAGAAAAAAAATCAATATAGAAAAATATATAACCAAGGAGTAGATTTTATTCATCTTTACAGTTGATCATCCATGAAAAAATAAATTCTCTTACCCTTAAATAAATTGGTTATAGTTATTAGTATGGCCTAAAAGGTAATCACTATTAACCTTTTTTGTTATGGCAGGTTTCCAAAACTTACTGAGGGTTAGAATGTTAGATTTTTGAGTCATATCATTTTAAAATTTATTAGGTGCATTTCATTCACATACACATCATGAGCATATGCACACATGAATGTTGATTTAGAAAACATTGCAAAGATAGTATATGCACTCAATTGACATATTCCGGCGTATGAAAGGTTTAAAATGATTATGATATGATTGTGTATAGTTTATGTCTTGAATTTGGGTTTGATGGATTATAGTTAGTAATTTGCAGTTAATTGTTACAATTGAAAGAGTGATAAATTAAAATGTACCTTTAGTCTAGGAAAATTTTCAAATGGTAAGACAAGTTGACACATAGAAAATTAGGATGACTAAGCCTATAAAATGAGTGACATTTGGTATAGAAAATTAAGTGACTAATGACAGTAGTGATTGAGTGACAAATGGCCTAGGATTTTGATGACATTTGGCAGCCACATAAGAGGGCATGTAGCTTATCTCCTTGGATGACATGTGTCATTTTAAAACAAAATCACCTTGCACTAAAAGGCTTAAGCAAATGAAGAGTCATTCATCTTTCCTGAAGTTTTTGCTGTATGCTTTCTTCTCCTTTCCTCTCACCACCAAAAGGCTTAAGGAAATGTAGAGTCACTCATCTTTCCTGAAGTTTCTATTGCATGCTTTCTTCTCCTCTCCTCTCACCACTGAAACATTCACACCCTTATATCTCTGTATTTTGTCTACGTTTGTTTTCAATTACCACACCAAAATCCATGCTTTTACCCTTCATAAAGATAATTATAGATCCAGATTATTGTTGTACTTGTTGTTATCTTTTGATCTTAGCTGAAACCATTATACTTACACCTTGTTCTTTGAATTTTGCTTGCATGCATGGAAGGCTAGGTTAGCTTGATAATTGAGGAGGCATTTGAGTTGATAAAGTAAGTGAAAGACTGATCTCTTATGATATATGTCAATAGAACTTAATGATGACTGAATTGGAGATGGATTGATTGTGATATTAGAGGAAATGAGTGCTGAAAAATGATGCATGAATGATAGTTTTTGTTCTATTTTTGCATGCATGAAAGACAATAGTTTATAAGATTCCAAATGAATGATTTTGAGTTGGAATTAGAATCGGAGATGAATTTGATAAGGAATTGAAGCATAATTAAGGTATACTTAAAGTATAATTAATGGACAATTATAAAGGTGTTTTGAATTTGGTATGAAGGTGTCTGAATCTGGAAAATTGAGGGAAATTGAATAGTACACTTCGGGGCACTCATCCTATGATTGTGGGAAGGTCCCCCTCAATCATGGCCAAAGCTTTGAAATGATAATTTCGATTTTGTGAAGTTGTTGAACCAAATGAGGATAAGTCAGTCCACATTTGTGTATTTGGACTTGATTAAGGCTTGAAATGAACCTAGATTGTTTCTTGATTAATTGGTTAATGGTTCGATAAGTTTAGGTTGTTAATTGATGTCGTTACTTAATGAATAGATTGTCTCTTGATATCAATGTATTTAAATATGGAAATTTTGAGTTGTTAAAGGAATAAAGATGTTCTTATGAATGCAAATATGATCCAAAGGATACGAGTAAGGTGTATTAGGTATGAATGAATGATAATTAGGAAATTGTGTGAATTTAAATTGCTAGAAAAGGTTGATGAATGTATGATTGATGAATTTAGAGTAATCAAACTTACTCGAGGTATAAAATTGAATGAAAAGTGGTAATATACAAGCTATAATAATTGAATGGTCAAGACTTGTGAATAAGAATACATAACCAAAAAGGTCAATTGATTATGTATTGAATATAACACAAATACATGTGCATGATTGTATATTCATATGATTGAACAAATTAGTGATTGTGAACTATATATATACTGCTTGACTATAGACGCATAAGTTGATTGCTAATACCCAGACATTGCCAGATCATCAGGGAAATAACTTGTTTGAAGTGTATTGTGAGTTAACCTAGAAGTGTAAACTCAATTATATATGCTTCTGTTGAATTGTATGTGTAATATGAAATATATGAACAATTTAATGATGAATGCTAGACTTAGATCTGAAGAATTTGATATATAACATAAGTACATTGAATGAAAAGTACTAAAAGCATAATATGTATTGATGCGTCTTATTACATTAAAATGCAAGATCAGATAAAGGAGTTGTGATCGGAGTAGCCAATGTGTGAAAAAGAGCTTTAAGCTCAGGATTGTGCTTAGAGAGCCACGGGCTCAGATAACAATGAGCACAATATCCACAATAGATATGAGACAGTATGTAAAATGCGCTCGATATCCACAATAGATATGGGACAGTAAATTGGGTTGATAAACACTCGATCATAACAAAGCAAAATAAGAAAGAAATCATATGTGCATTTGCATATATAATTATACATGTATCATATAAATGATTGTGATGATTTATCGAATTGTTCTGAAATAGTGATACGCAATGTTGGTATACAGTACTTGTTGAAATATGACAAAATGTGATGTGGTATTCGATACTGGATTTTGTAATATACTTGCTGAATTGAGTTATTTAATTTATTTTGGTGTCCTAACTTAAGTGAACACATCGATGATGGTTCACTCACTAAGTTTGCAAACCCATTAAAATTGCAAATGTTGGTTTTTAGGTTCAAAGAAGTTTTAGCTACTGAGGTAATATAGTAGAAGTACTTGAATTTTAGGGCCAAGAGTGACTTAAAGGTCCGGTCAGCTGATATCTGACGAGTCTAGTTTAAAATGTTTTCAGTTAGCATCCCATTTCATGTTGAACATTTTGTATAGAGTATTGAACTCTCAAATCTTATGTAATGTATATACATGGATTATGAATTGTAATGATACAATGTAAGTTTGATGTTAGTGAATGAAATAGGAAGAATCGATCATTTGAAATGCTTGTGATATATATGATGCCTTTTAGTTAATGTGATTATTCTAACATACCATTTTTGTAGAGCATAGTCTCGACTATCCATGGATATATTCGGGCATATACACTATGAGAGTGGTATGTTAAATTTTTTATAACTAAGATACAACCATTACTTATTTTTCTTATTAATAAATAATCTTAGAAATGTTCATGGGATTTAATCTCTAGTAGCATTACAATTTAGAGAGACCAAATTCTATCTGACAAAGTCAAAACTTTTGGTTCATTTAAATTAGCCTATCGACCTCCATCAACATCAATTGAATTCTCTTACCTAAGTATGTTGATTTACCACTACGATTATAATAAACAAGTAATTACAAATTTCTTATCCTAAATAATGGTATAGTATTCTGTCAATCAAAATAGTTAGCCACTTGCATAAATATAAAATAATAATAAGAACTGGAGAAAAAAAGATAAATATTTAATATAAGAGAATAAAAGTAAAACAATTAGATCTCACAACTTTTTAAGATGAACTTTAGCTATCCTTTGATTAGATAAAAATACTATCCACGAATCATAGTTTTGATCTCTTAATAATATAGGAAAAGAGTGTTGTTGTCAATTTTTAAGAGGGGAAGACAATGTTTTTTTCAAAGAAAAGAATGAGAGGGGAGGGTCTTAATAATAGATATTAATCCCTTTTTTTATAAAAACTGGGGTCCTAAACTTAAAAAAAGAAGCTAAAAACCCTAAAAATATTTGTTGAAATTTGTATGCCCCTTAGGTATACCCACACTTTATGACTTCTATAGGCTAACCACTTTTTTTCTTTTTAATCAATCTTTTTTTTTGCTCCATTGACCTTTTCCTTCTAATTAATGATCAATCAAGCTCTAAACCTTCAAAAATTAGGCAAAGCACAATTCCGCCAAAAATTAAGGGAATTAAAATAAAAACCATGAACAATTTGATCATTATTAATAAACAAAGAAGTACATGATTAGTTAGCAAATATTATTGAAAAGAGATTGTGCATACATTCATTTGAGAAAAGATGTAAGAGTTACTTATTGTAAAATAACATAACAATTTTTTTCAAATTATATTTAAAAATTCAAAGGGAAAAAATAATCTTTTCTTGCTTGGAAGTGATGAGAAGAGCTATCATAAGGAGACTTTATCAGAAAAGGCAAGGAATCTCTACATACAATGGCAAGATATATCATAACATTTTGTCAAAGATAGAGAAAAACAAGAAAGAATTTATAAATTATTTAGCTTATTTTGTAGGTAATAACATTATTTGCATTTGATACCTAGTTACTCAAATGTTAATAATAACTTTATTTTTTTTTCAGGTGATAGAAAATTTGAAGCTGAGCTTTATATGCATGACTATTATGTAGTGAACCTCAAAGCAAATAATTGCTTGTATAGGAGATGAGAATCAATTAGGATCCTTAGAAGCTATGCTATTTTATTGATCATCTTAAAGAGAGAGGAAATCATGAGGATTACATGCACAAGCACTACACCAAGGAGGCATATACGAAGTGTTATTGGAAGAGTATAAATATAGTACTAAAGGAATGGTTTTGGCTAATACCTAGGGAAGAACATAGATAAAAGATCAGTCCTCCTACTTACAAAAAAAACTAAAAGGTCGAAGAAAAAGAGAATAAGGGAAGTTGGTGAAGTTAAAAGGGTACTATTTCAACATTGACTAGACGACATATGATGTACAAGAAATGTAAATAAGCTAGGCATAATTCCATAGCATGTAAGATGTCAATGCTTAGGTCATTTGTATGAGCCAAATGATAGTAATACTATTTATTTTATGTTGATAAAATAATTAAAATGTATATTAATAAGTTGATTTTAATTCTTTCATATAGGTTTAGCTACAGATATCTTCTCAAGAAAGTGTTTTACTAAATAAGATGATTACTTAAGAATTAAACTAAAAACAAGGACCTAATAAATATACTATGAACAAACTATGAACTAGAGAAAAATAAAATCCATTGATTGATTAATAATGAAAGTTACGAATTACTTCTATACTTATTTATTTTCCCTTTACCTTCTTGATTTAATCATATTTAATCTTAGATATCCTATAGTTTTGATTACCCTCTCTCACAATCTAATAAAGTAATCTTAATTAAAATAGATAGAAATTAAATTGTGATCTCTTAATCTATCAAAACTCTTTCTAACTATGAAACTATATTTGAAGCAATCCTATAGATAACTAATAAACAATTAAGATCTCTCTTCAATTTCCTATTAATTTGATATTTATAGGTCTATTGAGATATTAGCTCTCGCTATACATCACAACATATTTGAATCAATCAAATCTCTTGACCCAAATTGATTATAAAACAATAATCGTAACAAGCAAATTCATTAAATTAAGAATGTTAAGTTTAACAAATAAATCAAGAATAATTCCTATAAAGGAATTTAGAAACCTATAGATGTTAGTAAATATCTAAATCTAATCATCATTAACATCTGATAACAACAAGGAAACGATAAAAGAGTAGGAATGAAACTTGGAATTCTTCTCTTCTTTGCCTTGTTCTTGAGATTTATCCTCTTTTAATCTTCTTTAATTATGATTATGTTATCGTCAATAGGTGTTTTAAGCTTCTTTTGTCTGGGATTTTTCTATGTATATATCATTCAAAAATAAGCTTGAAACATAAAAAATGTGAAAACAATTCGTATCCTCGAAAACATTACACAATCGTGTCAGAGGCTTCCAACCTCTTACTCCTTTCTGCATTATTATATACAGAACTGCACTATCATGTCATACTTGATTTTCCAGCTTTCTCTTCATCTTTTCTTTACTTTTTCCTATCTCCACTCATCACTAAACACATTAAACAATCCCTAAAATATGTAATTAAGATCAAAATTTTGCCTTAAACAATAATAATCAAACAAAACACTAATAATAACATAAATCTAAGTGTTAACAATGTGATTATCAACTAAGAAAAACATACTCTAACACCTAAAAAACATACTAAGTTTTACACCTATCAACATCCCCATACTTGAATCTTTGCTTGCCCCTAAGAAAAACTAAGACCACAAATTAAGCAAAACACATAAACACACAATCATGCAATAAAACAATAATGGTACAATGGCATCAAACCTTATGAAATTAACTTATTCATAAACATCAATCACTTAAAAGTTCCAACATAGTAACTTATTCCATTCATGTTCGAATACATTGATTTAAATACACGTCAACCAAAATATCAACACCTATTCATACATCCATGAAAACTTGTAAGCATGCACTCATTCTTATATGATAGTTAAAGAGGTAGGCCATCACTAAATATTAGTTCATGAAATTTATTGACATTTAAGAAAAAGATCCATAGGTTCAATTTTATTGTCAACACCATATTATCATGCTTAGTTGGAGTGTCATTTTAGCCTTTTGACCCAAAAACAAAACTTTTGTTATAAATGCCCCCAGTTACTTAACTATATCATAACTCACATTTCATAACTGGCTACTAAATCTATTCTTAACCTTTGTTTTTTTAACGGGTCAGTGGAATAGGAAGTTTATTTAGCATATTTATACAATACAATTTGGTGTTTTTAGTGTTTTTTTTTTCAATTTCACCTACATCACTTCTTTATAGCCAGTCACTCTATGAAAGGCCACTAATGATGACTACCAATTTAAATGAATTTAGTTACATGTGTATTAAAAATTTGTCACAAATTGATATACTATTAATATAATCAATATGCATAGTCGTCTAAAAAATACTTAAAATACAAACTTTACAAGCTCATTTTTCTTCACAATTTAAATGATTATATTTATAGATAAGCTATTTCATTTCAATTTACGCCGTTGACACATTCACATAATGTAGAAATCATGCAAGAAATGTTTACACAATACCAACCTAATCAAAAACTAACACAATGTAAATACATCTTCACACACAAATGATATGCAAGTGCATATATGTTCCCCCACTTGAACAACACATTTTCCTAAAGATGGAATTAAAAACTCAACATAGGCAAACACAACTAGTAAAACAATAAAAATTAAAAGAAAGGCAAAATAAAGGCAATAGTACTCATAGACATTATGGAGATGATGGAGTAGGAGTTGGAACTTGGACTCACTTAATGTCATGAAGATCCATCATTCAACTCACTACAAAATAAACAAAAATCATAAAATTTTTAAAAAATTTACCCAAAAGCTAACCATGCATAACATGCTAAGTTTAAGGTTCCTAGCTTAACCATTTTAGCTCAATTATTTTCAGTCAACTCATCTTGTGGATGTGAAGGTCCTACGCATCTTCATATTAGGAATTATGCTTTTTATATCCAAAAGTTTTTTTCCTATTAATCTAATTTGCTTTCAAATTGTCTCCACCACTCTTGTTTCTTGTTCTCCATTGGTGTTCAACTCTGAAAAGGGTTATTTCTCAATTGAAGGTATAATGGGAGCTTCCATTATCACTAAGATCTCTTACTTCAATTTAACAACTAACTCCTCCTTTCCTTAATTCTCCTTTGTCCACTACTTCCCCAATACTCACTTCTTTTATATTGCACTCTGCCTACACTTTTATACACTCATCCACTATATCGATCTTCACGCAAGAGTGATTTCCTTCAGATTCTTTAATACTTTATTCATATTAAATTCCAATTACTCGTCACCAATTTGAAGAATGAGTTTCATGATAGGTATAGTTCATACTATGCTTTCTAGGTGTTTTAGTGTGTTTTTAAGTGTTTCTTAGATGATTATCATATGTATAGGCTTAGAATTGTATTATTGTGAGTGTTTGACTATATTATAAATGTTCATGTAGTTTAAAGCATGAATTAATTCTTAATTTTTTGTTTCATGAGGTGTTTGATGTGTTTGTGAATGTTAGAAATCAAGAAATTAAAGAAAAAAGAAGATCAAAGCTACATGAAGGATGTCACAATCGTGCACGAAGAGCGTAATCATAGCAATCGTGCACGGGGTTATATGATCTCTATAAGCACGGAGCACAATTGTGATTCCAAGGTCATTATTGTGATAGGAGATTTCTATGTGAGAGCTTTTTCTTCTATTTTAAGGTTCAGGGCTATTTTTGGAATCGACCAAAGTAGGGAAACCTGAGACATAACTCCCACAACCTTAAAGCACTATATAAGAACATGAAATATAACAAAAAAATGTTATAGCCATTAATAAAAAGTGAATCAAAGTTGGTGAGATCAAAAAGAGCGTTAGAAAATTTCAACATTCCAAATTAAGGCTTCGGTAGAGTTTTTATTCTATTCCTTTATTTTTTCATTATCTTTGAAGTGTAATTGGAATTCTTTGAGGCTAAACATGTCTATGGATTTATATTTAGATTAGAAATATTTTATGACTTTTAATTATTGTTTATTTCAATACATTTTTGGATTTTTGTGATAATTTTTCGTGCATAAACTTGACAAGAAATTGAAAGAGTGAGTCAAAGTAATCAGTGTTAGGTTATACAAAGAGAGTGGGCAGTTTAATAGACCCACAATTATCAAATTAATGATCAATCGAAGAGAGATCTTGGTTGTCAATTGATTATTTAATAGATTGCTTCATATTTAATTGAATAGGTTAGAAATAGTTTTATGAATTAAGACATTGCAAATCTATGAATTTCAAATTCAATTAGAGTTAATTAAGTAGATCAGTAACCAAAACCTTAGGAAATCTAGGAGAAAATACATAAATTGAATCAACAAGATTAAATGAATCAAAATAAGGAAGGAATAGTTCCGAAGTGTTCAATCTTGATCAAACCCTAATTTTAATTAGTAGCTCACTTATTATTTTATTAATTGTTTCATTTATTTATTTGTTTCAATTTATATTATTTGAATTTAATTCAAATAAATTTCGTGTTACCTTAGACAAAGTTAGGTTCAAATTGTTAGCTATTGCATAATCCTAATGGCAATAATAACCTCTTATACTATAAGGTACAATCCATATACTTGCGGGTATTGAGAGTTTTATTATATATAAAACTTGCTCATCAAGTTTTTGGTACCATTGTCAAGGATTTTATCATTACGATGATTTTAATTTCTTTGATTTAAGGAATTTCACTATTCTTGCATGCTTGCAATTGCACAAACACAAGAATCACTCGGAGTTCAAGCAAGGTCAAAAAAACTCTATCTCTTGACATCATAAGGTAAGAAAGACAAATTCGAATAGTGAGACACCAAGAAGAGATAGAAAGAACTATAGCAAAAGAATTCAATCACAAAAACCAACAGAGAACCCTTATGGACTTTATGAGGCCAGGGTTTAATGCAGCACAACAAGGCATCACTCAACGACCAGTGCAAGCCACTTTATTCGAGATCAATCTAGCATTGCTAAACATGTTGTAGACCAACGTGCACTTCTATAGGTTAGCTAATAAAGATCTCAATGCTCATATAGTGAACTTTTTAGAAATATGTGATACCTTCCGATATAATGATATATCAGAATATGTTATTAGGTTGAGGCTCTTTCCCTTTACATTCAAGGATAAAGCTAAGGTATGATACCATTCTCTCAACAAAACCAACATCACGACATGGGAATAGCTAGTTTGTGCTTTTTTAGACAAGGATTTTCCTTTGACAAAGACAACACGACTAATAAAGGAGGATACAAATTTCCAACAAAATGACGTATGAAGCGTGGGATGGGTATAAGGATTTACAAAGGAGATGTCTTCACCACAACCTAACAAAGGAATTCACGTTGCAAACTTTCTACATGAAGTTAATCCACCCACGAGTAGCACCATAGATGCAGCTTCTGGAGGATCTCTTATATGGAAAATAGTTGAAGAAGCAAAGGATTTGTAAGAGGAGATGGAGAATAATATTTTTCTTTGGACATTAAATAAAAGCAGATAGTATTCAACCTTCTATGATCAGAATAGAGTGATTATTATCGATTCTATTAGGCCCAAGTACCGTGACTAATCTTGAGGTGACCATTCGGGGCGGTCAGGTGAGGATTATGTGAGAAAAAGGTGGAAACCGCTCAATTGGTAAGAGAAATTTGCGTTAATAGTGGCGGGTTCGCCGCGACGAAGCAATTGTTTCGCCGCAGTGAAACCATAGAGTTATCTCTATGGACCCTTCAGGAGAGTTCTCCGCGACGAACTTTTGGCTTCGTCACGGGAAAGTCCTCAGATTAAAGCCAAACACTCTTGGGACAAATACGTCGCGGCGAACACGGCGAAGTCACAAAATTTAACCTAGGATGCCCTCGAGATAGGTTCGTCGTAGTGAACTCTTGGCTTCACCACGCCGAAACCTCCATACAGACACCAGACCTAACATGAAATTTCATTACTAACATAATTTCAACAACTCAACCAAAGGATATATATGAATATACATAAAGATCTCTTTCAAAGCATGATCTCGTTTCGAATTCCAAAAAGTTACACAGCTTTAGTTACATATCAAAAGCCACATCATTGGCTTAGTACAAAATACAAAATAAAAATACAATGAATGCTTATGCTAATATGCATATAAAGCTATCCAAAAATAATCACTAACTTAGTTACAAAAGTCTCAAATCTTGGAGTTGCCAAACTTTGTAAGGATCACCAATTCTCTTATTCTGCATCTGAGAAGTGGAAAAATAATGGGTTGAGCTACTAAGCTTAGTGGCTAATATGTCTATAGTTAGTGATAACGAGCCACATGTCAAGCGTATTACCTATTCATATATGTAGACATCCTATGCATTTGGCAATCCAATTATCCACAGTTCTACTTTCAATCTCATAGTTCAACACATTCTGACATAAATCATATCATGTAACTCATAATCATCAACATAATACTCAACTATACATCATGGTTACAGATTGAAATGCAATGCACAAACAAATGGGTCGAGGGTCCCATATATAGAGAAACTGAAGTTTACGCGTGAACAAAATGAGTCTGATTCTTAGGATCTCATATGTCATAAACGGGCATCCGAGAGAAGGCTTTAGTCAACGTGCACGTGACAAACAAAATGGTTTCTCTCTTGCCCAATCACAAGCAAACTCTTATGCTCAAATCCATTTCATCAAAAATCATATTCTCATACTTCTTATGCTTTTTCCTCTTTTGATCCATGCAAAATGTCATAATATCATTTAACGCATAATCATTGTAACAAGTCATCATGCATTTTCATAACAATGACAACAATTCAATTTAAGTAATTAAGCACTCAAGCAAAAAGAATTGACTCGTTATCACGATAACCATAAACATATTACTCACCTAATTTGCTTGAAAATCCAAGTTTAATTGTGCCCTTCCTCTTGTTCTTGAGTGAGATTCTCTTCGTTTCTTAAAACAAACCAAAATCTCATTCAACCCACATTCAAATGGAAATCTATAAAACTTCAATAATCAAAGGCAAAATCAAGCTTAAACTTACCCTAGCCATAGTTCATCTAGGTTAGGAAACCCAAAATCTAGTTTAGAAACCATAAAAATCAAGATGGGTTCTCCTCTTTCTTCCAACACAACCTATTTCTCTCTCTAATCCCTTTTTCTAATCAAACAAGAAGAAATGTAAAGGATTTTACCTTAATAAGATGATTTCCTCTTCTTTTTCTTCTTCTTTCTCCTTTGCTTTCTTCCTTTCTTAGCTTTCCCAACACCCTCACAAACGCTCTTCTATTTTCCCTCTTCCCATGTTTTCTCTTCTTCTTTCTTTTAATTCAAGACTACTTTTTATTCTTGTCTTTCCCATATTGCCCTCCATTTGTTGTATTCTTCCAAAATTACCCTTCTTTTGTCTCTTATAACCATTACACTGACTTAATACTAACATCTCTATTTAATAACTCTAATTTCTATTTATGCTTGCTAATTTCATGGACTAAATTCTAAGAAAACAAATAATAAAATAAATAAAATTAAAGAAAAAATTGGGATCCAACAGATTCCGTGATAGTACTACAGGCAGAGATAACTAATTTAACATAGCAACTAAACAACCTGAAAACCTCCTCCTCAGCTCTGCTTAAACCAATTAAGCAAGGATGAGAATTATGTAGAGAAGATAATTATATTACCGCTAGTAACTTCTTAATGCAAAACAACAACGTGAAGCAACTCAACTACATAGGCATATAGTTTGGTTGAGGAGGAAGGAATAATCTATATTCTAACATATATAATCCTTGGTGGAGGAACCATACAAATTTTTCTTGGTCTAACAATGCGGGCACCCAATTGAGGAATCAAAGTCCACCTAGATTTCAACAAGACAAGTCTAGTGCTAACGATTCAAAATTGGATAAGATTATGGACAAGATCAAAAGTATGGAATGGAAGTTTGAGCAAGTATCAAAGAAACGTGCCTCTTCTATTTACAACTTGGAGATACGATATCATAAAAACGAAAGGAGGTCAATTTAATAAATTAAATATTGATTACTTCAAAACAGTAAAGTTCAAGAGGGCCAACTTGCAAATGCATTATCTACAATAAGTGTGGGGAGTCTCTAAAGTAATACTAAAGCGAATCCTAAGGAGCAACTCAAGGAAATCAGACTTAGGAGTGGGAAAAATTAAAACAATTGATAAATTAAAAAAAAAAGGATAAAGAAAAGAATGAGGACCCTTCATATGTTGCCCTCCATCATACCCACCTAAGCTTCCATTCCCACAGAAATTACAAAAAAAAATGGATGCATAATTTGCAAAGTTTATGGAGAAGTCGAAGACTTTACAAATTAACTTATCTTTATGGAGGTATTGGAACATATGCGCAAGTACGTAAAGTTCATGAAAGACATTTTATCAAACAAGTGGAATTGGGAAGATAATCAAATGGTAGTGCTAACTAAAATTTGTAGTTCATTATCATCAGTCATATGCCTTCCAAGTTGAAGAATTAATAAATAAACTATGAACTAGACAACAATAAAATTGACTGATTGATTAATAACGAAAGCTAGGAATTACTTCTATCCTTATTTTTTTCCCTTTACCTTCTTGATTTAATCATACTTGATCCCAAATATCCTATAGTTATAATTACCCTCTCTTGATATCTAATCAACTTATCCTAATTAAAATAAATAGAAATTGATATGGATATCCAATTAACAATTAAGATCTCTCTTCAATTGCCTATTAATTTGATGTTTATAGGTCTATTCAGGTATTGGCTCTTGTTGTGCAACGTAACACAAGTTAATCAATCCAATCCCTCGATCCAAATTAATTATAAAATAATAAACATCATAAACATATTCATTAAATCATAATGTAAAGTTCAACAAACAATTCAAAAGTAATTCTTATAAAGGAATTTAACAATCCATAGATCATACTATCTAAATATAATCATCATTAACTTCTAATAACAATAAGGAAATAAGAAAAGAGTAGAGAATGAAACCTGGAATTCTTCTCCACTTTGCCTTATTCTTGAGAGTTCTCCTCTTTTGATCATCTTTAATTATGATTATACTGCCATCAAGTGGTGTTTTAACCTACTTTTTATACTTTGAGTCTTCTAGGATTTTCCACATGTATATCTTTCAAAAATAGCCCCAAAGCATCAAAAGTATGAAAAAGTTTGAATCCTAGAAGATACCTTGCACAATCATGCATGGCTATAAACGATCATGCATAGGACTACTTAAACTCTCTAGCACGATCATGCCAAAGGCTTTCAGCCTTTTACTCCTTATTGCACTATAATGTCAGACTTGATTCTCTAGCTTTTTCATCTTTTCTTCACTTTGTTTCTATCTCCACTCATCACCAAATACATCAAAAATCCTTGAAATATATAATTAAGATCAAGATTATGCCTTAAACAACAATAATCAAACAAGACACATATAAACACCGTCACGAAGATAAATATAAGTCCGAAACATATGATTATCAACTAAGAAAACCCTAAAAAGATACTCTAAAACCTATAAATCATGCTATAAGTTTTACATATATGACTTATGGTGATTTGTATTTATGGACAAGTCATATGGAAGTTTTTAACATGTGGTCCTGTTTATTTTGGGATGATTCATATAGTCTTATATGATAATGGACAACTTACTTTTATATCTTTTAATGATGTTATGGACTAACTTT
>JANKYF010000225.1:33101812-33112463 GCA_029829435.1 Erythroxylum hondense
ATAACAAACTTTTTTGATGATATCACTTATAATGAAATTGATATTTATAACTTGCTCTATGTAAGCGTGGATGTTTATTATTTAATAAGATTACTTTTTGGTCAAGGGTAAAAAAGTCATATGAAATAATTGAATTCATTTTAATTGTGTTCCAAAAAGTGTAATTAAATTCAATTTTAATATTACTGGATTTGTTCCAAACACTGTAAATTGAATTCAATTTAATCTCATTAATATAATTGAATCCAATTCGTTAATGAATTTAATTCGAAGGTTTCCAAACACCCTATAAAATAAATCCAAACTTGAAATTGGGAGGAGTTAGGTTCAGAATTCTAAAACAAGCTTGCTGATTAGCAAAATTACTCAATTATACATTATAATGTTAAAAGTTTTATATTAATTAAAAAATTAAATAATAAATAAAAAGTACCACTTGTCCATTACCTTAACAAAAATACATTAAAGTTTGATACTTGTTCCGTTATGTTTTGTTATATTGTCGTTCCGAAGGTCCCGATACTGTTTTGGGCTTCACTATTGTTCGCTTTAAGTTCTAACCCACGAATACATGAACAGACAAATCTCTGGAGAGGAAGATGATACAATAGTGAAATAAAAAGGATCAAAAATTGCAATATTATGGAGAAGATAATGGGTTTAAGTCTTCCAGTTTTCCACCAAAATCAGTCCTTTCAATATGGTAAAGCCCACTATCGCACCGCTGCATTTCATTTCGTAGTATACAACGCCATTCCGAGTTTGAACAAGCAAAAAAACCACAAAATCTGGGTCTTTCTGCTTCTGTCCTTCGTGTGCGTGTCATGAAGATACCCTCCTAACGGCAGACATTGTCTAGGGTTTTGGTCGCTTGCCTCATATGTAAATATCCCTGCACTTACTTTCCGGTTCTTGTTGCTTTTGAGTTTGGTGTTTGCTGCTTTGAACTGGATTTTTCTTCAGTGAACTTTTATGCAAAATGTGCATGTCTTTTCACATTTGAACAATGGACAATTAGAAAGATGCCTTCTTTAGAGGGAAATAGTATTATTTCCAGAGATATCACTTGGAGAGACGTGACACGTGAGGATGGCGTTTTGAGCTTCAGTTACGAATAATGTAGTGAGTGTGAATTTGGAACTTCAGTTACAAATAATCTTACTGAGTGTGAATTGGATGCGAAAATCATGCAAGTGTGCTCATTTTCTTAAGTGTGCTCATTTTCTTTCTGGTTAGATAATAGAGGAAAGTAGGAGAAAAATCTACTCTTGGTTCCATGGTTTAGCCTCTTCTGTATCAAATGTTTAAAGGTCACTGTCAATCTTGTTTCTTGATTTATCTTCTTTTTTTCTTTCTGTTTTCCCGCTAAATGTGCTGCTTTTAATATCTGCTGCAATTTTCTCTATCTGTCCCTATAATGGGTGTTCATCTTGATTTCTAGTTTTCTCTGTCCCAACATTTTAAGATTAAATCTCTTTATTGAATATGCCTTGGTCTGAACTATTTCATAATGTTTCTACATTATTTTGTATGTAGAGTTTCCCTGTTCCTTTAATGATAGAAGCACTAACATATCTGGTCAAGTTTGTTTCATCAAATTCTGAATAATCTTTTTGTCCAACAACATTAGTTAGAGATTGCTAAATTTTAGGTTTCCCACTTTTGATGCAACATAGGGCTTCAACCAATAATTTATCCTTGTTTGTGCTATTGCCATGATATGCTCAAATATTAATGCGTAATGGAGCTTGTTTTACCCTGATTTACTCTCGTGCATAGTATCTTCGATTTGGCATTATATGCTTTTGTCGCATTGACTGACAATATCCTTGCTTCTGTGCATACAGGTCTTCGGAGGTGTTGCAGTTGATTTTGTTAATTAGTTATGTTTCTTTATTTAAAGGAAGCATATATTGATATCTACCAAGGCGTGAAAAACATTGTTGACATATATGGATAATTTTGGTTTGATCCAGTTTTCTGGTTTCAGCTTTTCTGTGAAGAAGAAGAAGAGGAGTACTGCATCTCGTCGACCTTGTTGCAATCCTGAAAAACTTTTACAACTTTGCAGTCTACTGTCACTTTGCACACAATATTTTGACACCAGAAACAATGAGGATAACTTGTCCCTTAGGGAAAGAGCAGCTGGTTCTGATGGACCAAAAAGCGAGAATAGGTTGAAGAAACTTAAGCTCAAGTTAGGTGGCATTACGCATACAATACATGCCAAATCTGCGGCAGGACTTGAATTCAGTGGTGGGTCATACCCCCCTAAAACGTCACAATATACTGATGCTCCTTATCAGGTAAAAATCATGCCAGCAAGTGATTGTTTAATGGCTGGACAGCTTAGAACTTTTTATCTTACTCATAATATAGTTTGAGTTCAGGATCCCTATTGTTTCTCAAAAATAGCAAGAAACTGTTTAAAGCATTCCGGTCTAGCAAATTGCTTTGGTTGAAAGGATTCTATTTTGTCGACAACTTTTGCTTTGTTAAAGGAATAATATGCATTTTTCTTCCTAAACCTCTTGTAACAAGTATCTTTTTCTGACTTCAACCACAGGATCCTAGTTATGTAAAGGACAGGCATTTAAGAGGAAAGATGCCTGATGAAAGTGTGCCTGTGAGTGAAAGTTGTAGACATGAGTCAGTTCGTAAAAGTAAGAGGGTACCCAAGAAGCGTATGATGGAGCTGGGGTTTCATGAAGTAGATGATGATGTTGATGATGATGAAGTCAATTATCTTCGAAGACAGAATGGTTTCAGGACCTCTGAAGATTATGAAGATGAGTTGGCTGAAAAAAGGAGGAGAAAACAGGGGACATTAAAGGTTTCAGATAGAAGATCATCTGGTGAATGGCTCTATGCTGATATGGGAAATTATAAACCTTCAAAATTTAGTGCAGATGCTAGAGAAAAGGCTAGGTTGGGAAAATCTCATCATGGTGAAGGCTATGGTGTAGAAGAAGTGCCAATTTCAGGTCATGAAGTTGGATATAAGAGCAGGAAGCTGGGATTTGTTGCCAAAATGAACGAACAAACTTCCACTGAAGAAAATCTAGCCCTTCAGTCTAATAAAGATGAGTGTATTAGGTCTGACATCAGTCCTATCGAGTTCCCAAATGGTTTACCTTTGGGCCCTAAAAGTGAGCATTTTCCCTCTTATTGTATGTAAAAGTTCTAGCTTTCCAATTTTGGACGTTAATTATTGTATGTACACTAGTGGTGGAAGAGCACAGGTCATGATGCATCGATTTACTTATTACAGAACAAACGGCAAGACTCTCTGAACTGGAGCAGCAATTGAAGAAGGCAGAGGCTGCACAGAGGCGAAGATTACAATCAGAGAAGGCAGATAAGGAGGCTCAGGTAACTCTTTTCCCATTCTTTACATTTCAGTATTTTCTAACTCATGGGTATGGCAAAATAACCTGACTTTGTTTAGGCTGAGGCAATCAGAAAGATACTTGGTCAAGATTCTGGGAGAAAGAAGAGAGAAGCAAAGTTGAAGAAACAGCGAGATGAGTTGGCTCAGGTGCTTGGAAATTGACAGTTAACCTCTGGTTTCTTTTACGCCATGTTTTTTTGCACCTCTAAGGGAAAGCATTATCTGATGCAGGGAAAGAATGCCAAAATGAAAGAACTTGGATCAAATACTATTAGATGGGTAATAGGTCCCAATGGAACTGTTGTTACTTTCTCAGATGATATTGGTCTTCCACATATATTCAATACATTGCCTGGCAGGTAGAAGATCACCATGTTCTGACTTCACTGAACTCTTCTCTTTCAGTATGTCTTATATTGGTAGTCTTTTGTGGCTTGTATTTCTATCTGATGAATTCAGGTTGGGCTCTTTGGTTTCCAGTTATCCTCCTCCACGTGAAAAATGTGCGGGTCCAGACTGTGAAAATGCTTACAAGTATCGTGATTCCAAGTCCAACCTTCCCCTGTGCAGTCTTCAGTGTTATAAGGCAATACATGGACAGGTGCAATCTTTAATTGCAAGCTGATATTGTCCGTCGCACTAAAATTTAGTGTATGCATTCTTCGTACCTTAGATTGGTAAAATCGTGTGCTTTCGGTATGCGAGTAGGATTATAAACCTTCAAAGTCGTTTGATGTATGAGATTGTGTTTCTTTTCTGCTCCGATGGGGGTGGAGTCAAGAATAGATAATCACTTTTGGCAGAGATATATAAATTTAACATGGAGAATGTCATTCCAGACATTAATAAATCAACATAAACGTAGTCCTTTCAAGGACAGAATGGTTTAACTTGAAGATGCACATAGTATGGTTTAGGTTTGAATTGAATGATGTTGGCTATGCAATGAAATGGTTAACAATGTGTTGGATCCTTACATTAGCAATTCCGGCGGTCGGAAGGAAAAAGGCGGTTAAAGACAACATGAAAAAAGCTTAAAAGCACGACAGCAACATTGGCAACTCTTCAGAGATCTTTTAACATAAAAAAAGAAAAATAATTTGGTTGTCATGTTACTGTTTGCTTCCTAAGACTGTGCTATAAGAAATTATTTTTAATATGATTGCTAAAAGCTAAATTCTTGTCCTGAACCAAAGGGAAAAAAAAAACAGAAAAGAAAGAGAAGAAACATAAAAGAGAACACGACAGTCAGATTGAAGAAAAACTGCACTTTCTAAACCATAACCATACGTACAATTGCAAAACCAAGTTCCCGAATTTACGTTATTACTTACAATCACTGAGTACCAGTACCAGATTCAGAACGAAAATAACATGCAAGAAAAATGTCTCCATGAAATCGAAAAAACTTGGTAAATATTTCTGTTTCTTTACTCCGTTCTTTCTATAAAATTAGACCGAAACATAGTGGAGACTAAGACTCATCCATAAACACAGCACCATGTCCACTAGCCTTCATGAACTTCTTCAGCAAAAGAACAATTATCGCCATGGTAAGTCCCACAGCAGCCCATGTGAATAACCGATCATCTGCAGGTTTTTTTATCCTTGTCACCGTCTCACTTAAGCCTCTGGAAGGAATCTCCCTTGGTACTCTGACAACAGCAGGACTAAGATTTTCATTGACGGGAGCTTCTTGTATTTCTTCAATAATCCTTTCGCCTTGTGCAATATTTTCACCAATAACTGCATTTGAGATTCGTTGTCCAGTAGCTACAGCTCCAGTATCTTGCTGCCCTGCTTGGGCTTCAATCTCCCCATCGGTGGCATGTTCTTCAGAGCCCACAGAGGGGCTGAGTTGAGGAACAGGTGGTGTCTTGCTAAGCATATAGTCATGAATCTGTGATCAAAGTGTTTCATCACTACCACCAGATGGTGCACAGCATTTTACAAACAATACAAACTAACAAACCTCATCAATGAGTTTTTGACGTTCAGAAGTCCCAAATCTTGGTGCGGCCTGACGAGATTTGATGGCCAAAGTGCGCCTTTCTTTCTTTGTGTAGTCTAGCGAACCCAATGCACCATTTGGGACGGTGGGCATGAATGCGATAAGTGCAACCAGAGCTGTCCGTACTGTCAAAGTATAAAAATGTACTATCAGTTACACCAACTTAGACTTGCACATGAACTCAATTCTTTATTCTTATGAATAGCTTGGACAAGACAGTTTGTGATCAGAGAAGCTCAGAAAACTTTCTACCAAAATGCAAGACTGGAAATTTACCGCTCCATGATGGCTGCCAATGCTCCGGATGGTGATTTGATATGCTTAGGCATATCTTTGTCTGGGTCTCGAAGCGACCATTTGGCTGCAAAAGATGGCATGTGAGCATGTTAGCATATTGCAAACAAGGTAAGGAAAAAAAAAGAAGGTCCAAAGCAAGTAAAAATCAAACTCATATATAAGAGAAACTGTATATCTTACAGTCAATAGCATGAATGAAGGAGGCTTGAAGGGATACTCGGCAGGTAACTGAATCCGTCCATGATAAATTCCGCCTTCAAATTCAGTATCACGAGGTCCCCCAATTGCAAATTGCCACTCAAATATGTTTTCCTGCAAAAACAAATCAAAGGTTGAAAATTTTAACGAAAAAACAAATATACTTGAAAAGACTGAAAATTGAGGGTTTATTGCACCATAATTTCCACTTCTAATTAATCATCACGAAATATGCCTAAAATTCCCAATATAATCATAATTCTCAAAATAGATAACATATCATCAACGTAATTCAATAAGCCAAATTAAAACCGCAAAGTGAAGAGAAAATCAACAATTAGCGTCGAAGTAAATCCTTAGATCCAAATCCCCAGAAAGTAAGCGAAAAAGACCCAACAAATCTAGCATAAAATTAACAAAAAAAGAAAATATGAATACAAATAAAAAATAGATCAGAGAGCGAAAGAAATATGAAGAAAAAAAGGCTTTAATGAATAGAGGAAGCGAACCTCAAGAGGGAGGCTCATGAAATCATCGGATGGATTAGACTGCATCTCCTTAACCTCCTGCAAAATCCTCTTGACCGCCGGATTCTTCAGATTATACTTGTCCTCCGCCATCAGATCAAGCTTTTAACCTAATCACCGTCCGATACTAATTCCTCTACCAATCACCACCGACAGATTAGCTGATCAACCCCTCTTTGTAGAAGAACCGCAGGTCCACAAGGAGACGCTAATTGATAAGGGAAGAGAGACGACAATTAGATATTTTTTGTTTGTAGTTTTTACGTTTTATTTCGAAGGTTGATACCATACTAGGCGAACTTAGTGGAGACGAGGACGACTTTGACACGTCGATAATTGCAATATTATCTACTTGTCATGATTTCATTGGATAAAGGTTTTGTTGGAAGGGTCAGTTACAAACTTAAAATAATGTTTTTTCCTTTCTTCTAGATATTATTGGCGTGTAGGTTTTGCTGTCGGTAGTGGGTAACCGACAACTGGAGTGATAGTGTTCTGTATTTAAGAGAAATAGTGAAATGGGCTTCAAACTGAATGGATACACGAACACGCTTAATATTCCTCTATCACCATGGATTTTTTTTTTGTTTGGGTATAAAGGGAAAAAGTACACAGAACACTAAATGAAGCGGAGGAAACAGCGCCCTGACAGATCTTCTAAAAGGAGATTAAGGCACCCTGTTGGTGTAACATCAAAATAGGTGATACCAATGTCTGTCGGACTAGCCTGAGTAGCGAGTCAATCAGTGCATTTGTTGCTCTCTTAGTACACATGCTGATGAACAACAAACAAGTTCCGGTTGATAAGTTCCAAGATATCCATGACGATAGGATTGTCCGACTGAGAGCGGGCCGTCACTGAAGAAAGGAGCTAGTGCAACCCCAACGAGTCCACTTCCAGCTCAATCCGACGAAAGCCCAACCGCCAAGCCATGGAGAGTCCTGTGTAAACAACCCAGAGCTCCGCTGACTGCGCTGTGCACCACCCTATAAGCCGAGAAAAGCCGCCTAGCCAATTGCCGTCACTGTCACGGAGTAGTCCACCGACCGAAGCCGTGAAATGGGTGCGATTACAAGCCCCAGCTGGGTGGGTCATCGGTGTTCAGCTTGACCCACCTAGCTAGTGGCCGACGTCATCTGATCTGGTGCTCCTGGCGAGGCCGAAAGCCGGTAATGCCCAGACTGGGCCTCTCGTAGGCCTTCTCAACCTGATATGCAAAAGACAAGATAATAAAAGAGGGTGAGATGGGTCGCACAAAATCAGAGTCAAAAATAGCCTTGTTCCTCTATGTCCTGAGAAACCAGCTGGTCAATCCAAAAAGAAGTGCCCAATCCTTGCCCTGCACTCGCCGATGCTGGAGGAGATTGGAATGTAACCAATCTCGTGCGGGAAGAGTAAACGAAGCCGAAGTGACGATATCTGACTGGATGGAGGCCCACACTTGTCGGGCCAAAGGACAGTCCCGAACAACATGAAAGGAGGATTCTTCGTGGGAGCAGTGGGGACAGGTGCCGTCGGTGGTGAGATGACGACGCACCCTTTGTTGATTACTTAGCAAGCGATTCTTTGCTAGTAACTATAAAAACGATCGCACCCACTGAGGTCCCGACCACTGCCACATGGCCCTCCAAACCCCGGCCGGATCGGCAGCCTCGCGTCCCAGAAGCAGAGAGTAGGCAAAAGCCACGGTGAACTGTCCATGGTCGGAGGCACCCCAGACTAATCTGTCGGGGCCCAGAAACAGGGAAGGAGGAAACATGCAGGCTATAGTGCGACAAATCGAAGACGGGAGGAAATCCTGAATGGCCGCCAAATCCCACTGGCCGGTGGGATTTACAAAGTGACGGACGCGGAGGCTAAGAAGGAGATCCGGGATGGGCTGAGTCGAGTGGGATATGAGTGGGCCAACTCCCGTGACCCAAGGGTCGAGCCAGAAGCTAGGCGTCGTACCAACCCCAATCCGCCATTGCAGACCTTGAGTCACTATGTGCCAAGTCGCCCTAATACTCCTCCACACCATCGATCCCTCGGTGGAAGGGAGGGAGGAGGGAATGTGGCGAACATCAAAAGCATATTTGTCAGAGAGCACCTGGACCCATAAGGCATTGGGATTATTGATCAAGGCCCAGCCGAGTTTGGCCAGGAAAGCATCGTTCATTTCCCTGATCCGTCGGATGCCTAAGCCCCCCAGATCCTTAGGCATA
Organism: Erythroxylum hondense; assembly: GCA_029829435.1. Taxonomy (NCBI): domain Eukaryota; kingdom Viridiplantae; phylum Streptophyta; class Magnoliopsida; order Malpighiales; family Erythroxylaceae; genus Erythroxylum; species Erythroxylum hondense. The sequence continues at coordinate 33,110,442 of JANKYF010000225.1, forward strand.
CAGACCTCCTCGCAGCTAATCAGGGGTATCTTACGGCGGTCTTGAACCGTACCCCATAAAAATTGCCGCATAGCTTGTTCGAGTTTGTCACACAGCCCTCGCGGTAACCGTACAGTCTGCATTGTGTAACTCGGTATAGCCAATAAGACTGATTGAACCAAAGTGACCCGACCAGCGAAAGACAACGTGGACGAGGCCCAACTCGACAGACGGTGATGAACCGAATCGAGGATATGTTGGTAGGTATGTTGAAGGAGGGGAACCCCCAGATACCGACCTAGGTCAAAAGTACGGGGGAATCGGAGCGCACGACTTAAGGCACGAGCGGTCGAAGGAGGGACATTCTTGGAGAAGTAACATCTTGATTTGGCTCGGCTCACACGTTGACCTGACGCTGTGCAGAATGAGTCCAAAACATTCTGAATGACGTGAACTTGGTCGAGAGAGGCCTCTGAGAAGAGGATGAGATCGTCAGCAAAGAATAAATGGGAGAGGGGGGCCCGTGCCTACTCAGCCGGACCGGATGCCAACAATCGGAGGACACTGCATGAGTGATCTCATGGCCGAGTCTTTCCATGCACAACACAAAAAGGTACGGAGAAAGAGGGTCGCCTTGACGTATACCACGAGCAGGCTGAAAATCCTCGCTCAGCGCTCCTTGCCAATTCACTTGAAAGGACATCGTAGTGATGCATTTCATGATAAGCGAAAGAAGCGAGGCTGGGAGACCAATGTCATGCAAAGTGGCTTGAATGAAGTCCCAATCAAGGCGGTCGTACGCTTTTTCGAGATCCACTTTGATGGCCATAAACCTCGTCCGACCAGTTTTGCGTTTCATAAAGCGAATCACTTCCTGGGTAATGATGATATTGTCAGTAATAAGACGGCCAGGCGCAAAACTATACTGGGTCGGGCGGATAAGCCAGTCGAGATACAGCTTGAGGCGATTGGATATAATCTTGGAGAGGGCTTTGTACAGCATGGTGCATAGCGCAATGGGACGGGATTGCGAGATGGAAGTAGGGGAGGGGGCTTTCGGGAGAAGGACAATGATAGTGCGGTTAATAGTTGACTCCCACACTTCGTGCCGAAATATCCTCTGAAGGAAATGAATCAAGGAGGGCCCGACGGTGTCCCACTGGGATTGGTAGAACAGTGTGGTGAAGCCATCAAAACCTAGGGCTTTGTTAGGAGGCATAGAAAAAATCGCCGCCGTGACTTCATCCGAGCTAAGCGGACGGGTAAGGTCATCAACCATGTGCTGCGGGGGAGGAGGGAAAAGCCCAGGAAGAGATCCAGGGAAGGAGGACCGTCCCTTGGGTCGGTATAAATCCTCCAAGTGGCACTTCGCCATACCGCGGACAGTCGCAGGGTCAGTAATTTCTTGACCATGACCATCAGGAAGAGAGAGGATGTGGGATTGACGACGTCGAGTGCGAGTGAGAGCGTGGTAATACTGGGTATTCCTGTCGCCCTGCCCGAGCCATTGGCTCCGGGACCGTTGGTGCCAGAAGAGCTCCTCTTGGTAGAGGTTTCTTCCGATGAAATATATTGCCAAACTCCGAGGTAATCCACTGGTGGAGCGTGGCAGAGAAACATTGGAGCGCTCCACTAAAATTCGAGGGGCTAGGATTTCAGTTGGCAGCGACCACTTGTGAGAAAGACTCATGAGTGAGCCACGCCGATTGAAATCGAAAAGTACGACGCGAATGGTTGGGGGGTTCAGGAGCTAGGAACCGAATAAGAAGGGGCCTATGATCCGACTTGAGGAAAGGTAGGTGGTGAACTCTGGTGCTCGGATGCGCAGTGAACCAAGCAGGAGAGCCAAAAGCACGATCTAACCGTTCTCGGAGGTGGCCCTGCTTCCACGTGAAATGCGGACCGGTAAAGCCCAGATCTTAGAGGTGGCACTGAAGCATACAGTCCCGAAAGAGAGTAATTATACGAGGTTGAGTACACGAACCCCCTCTTTTATCAGCACTTTCCAATGTAGCATTAAAATCCCCGCCCAGTAGCCAGGGG
>JANKYF010000225.1:33206406-33225773 GCA_029829435.1 Erythroxylum hondense
TATAAAAACAGTGTTTGCTTTCTTCCCTACTCTTTTTCATTTGTTTAATTTGATTGTTTATTGTGTATTAATTCCGTGGTTTTTTGTAGAACTCTGCGAAAAAGTTAAACGATCAATTCAACCCCCCTTCTAGATCGCTTTCACATTTGACGGTTATAATAATAAAATCCATGAGTATTGATTGACTAAATAATAATTCAACATGTAGTTACACCAATTGATTATTATTTCATGTTTACATGCTTTTTATCTTTTAATCAAAATTGTTTCGAATTGTTGTTTACTTTAATTTATGTTTAAGTGATCATTTAGATCTTAGTTTGGTAGGAAATAAAATCTAGAAGAGAACTTTAAATTTTGATTGAAAATAGCTAAAAAGTTTATTTGAGAAAATCCAAATTTGTAAAAGTCATGTATTTTATTTTTATTAAACCGTTTAGGTTGTAAAACTACTTAAAACATGCTTGCATGTAAGATAGGTGATATTTGATATAAATTGAGTCATTAATGAAATATAAGTATTCTAAGCTTAAAATTTTAGATTTGTATGATTTGATGTCATCATTAAAAATTCCATCATTGTATAATTTGAATGATTATGACTCTTTAACAAAGAAAGCAAATTTTCAGCTTTAAATATTGATTTTATAGTTCTAAGAATATGTTATAAGTTTACTTTCTTAAGCTTTGATGCTGTATCTTATTTACGTGGGTTAAAAAGGATATTATGTGTTAATGTGTTGATGATGTTTCTACTTTAGGATGGAATTTCTTTCATATAAGCAAAATTGTTAGGATATTTTATTTTTGATTTATATCTAAATTTGATATTAAATAGATTATTTCTAAGTGTCTCTTTTCTTTAAAATATTTTTTATTTCAAAAGTAGTTGAAAATATTATAATTAACTTACCAACAAATAAACTAATTTGGTAAATCAAACTTTCCTCTTGGGATCGACTCTTTTTTGCTCTATACTAATTTGATTAACAAATTCAAAGTTAAAATAATGATTTAATTTGTATACGCCGAACATAACGCACCAAAAACTTATACTATATCATAATATTCAAGCCATATTATAGGGCTATGACTACATAAGAACTAAAAAGAAACAAAAAGAATAAGGAAAGGGGATTACATGCGACATTATTTATATTGACAAAATAACGATTAAAAATATAACATTAACATAAACTATTTACATCATTTTCTTTGGATAGAAAAAAATGAAGTTCAATAAACAAATAACACACTACATACACACCATGTAACATTAAAATTTAAAAAGGAAATAGGAGCCATATGCTTTTGTTGATAAATTTAAACATACACATACAACAATTAAAGTTAGTCACTACGACTTTTTTGAGAAAATAGAGAATTTGCTTCTTCACTGCTCTTCATCTTTGATGTACCCTCTTGTATATTAGTCTTCTATCTTCTCACATAGAAAAGTTCCTTATATAAGGAATATGGCGTAGATTTTATCCAATTTCTTAGCTTCAACTATTAGGAATTTAAACTCTGAGGATTTGGTTCCAGATCATTGCAAGTTTGTTAAGCTCTTCTTTCTCTCTAAAACTACTTACTGTTTTTTCCCCTACCTTTAGAACTCTTTCTTTTCCTAGCTAACTATATTAAATGATTCTTTTCCCATTAAAGTACCTACTTGGTTCATTCACTTTTTGGGAATGGACCACCAGTCTCTTTTTATCCTCTCCTCTCAGATAGATAAGCCCTCCTCTTTTAGACATAGATCCTTTGAAGTTAGTCCATCCCTTCACAATCTCCCTCCTTTGCTTCCTCTACCTTTTAGGACTTCCATAAGCCTGTATTCTTCCTTTGACAACTATTTTACCTCTTCTTATCAAGGAAATTCTATGAGGCAGACTTCTTCCTTAACTAAAATTCTACAATCTAGTGCTTTAGGATACTTAAAAGACTTAAAAAACTCAAAAGCAAAGGTACCTATATCTTACTTATCTCCAAAAGTTGCTAATTTTGATAGCAAACTTGAACAACCTTTTTAGGTCCAACCCATCCATTTTTGTTGAGTTAATTCTTACTTGTTCATTGTCAACTAATCTAGCTCTTGAAATAGATGACTTTCCTCGAGTTATCACTGAGTTATTCCAAATATCTAGGATTTATATTCTCTATAAATATTTTTATTATTTTTATTACTATTAACAAATAACAAAACAAATCAATGTAAAAAAAACCATCAACTTATTAGAATGAATTTTGATTTATTTATAATTTTAAATTGTGTAAAATTTATCCTTCCTTTTCTTTAACTAGTCTTTTCAACTAGAATCAATATCTTTTTTATAGGTTAAAGTTGATTCAGGTAGTTAGTGACAATTGAACCTTTGATAAGCTAACATTCTTTCTCCCATAGATCAATAATGATAGGACATTGGTAACACTTCCTTCGGGAGTTCTCTAGGTATGAGCAATGAAATGTCGCACCTCTTTGGTAGATTTTTTATTTATAAATGTCAAGCTTTTTCCTTTTTATAGACGTGGGCTCTTACTAATTGGAGGAAATTGAGATTGGAAAGTACGTATGTGAATGAAGAAGACTTGTAATGGAAGTATTGGAAGGAGGCCCTTGACACATATAATGGAAACCAAATATACTATTTAAATAAAAACATGAGACAATACTTGTTAAATAAGTGATGAAGAATATCTTAATATAAGCAAAATTTCATAACCTACCATTGGAATACTGATTTACATTGGGATTGAGCTATGCAGCTATATCGATAGGAATCTTTTTTTTCTTCTTGACGAGCGTACTGTATAACTTAAAAGTTTAAGCTATACAAGAATATGCATAGAGCTTAATTTAGATAAAGAGCTTCCAAACTAAGAAAAAAGGTGCAAACAACCCTTCAACTACTACGATATGACAATAATATAATGGAATACAAGGGATTAAATTACCCTAATAAACGTTAAGTATTAGAATATTACTTACTTTCAAAAAGTCACATTTTTCTTGGCGTCTTAAAGACTAAAATAAAAATCAACAAGGATTAAATTGTCTCTGTTTTTCCAAAAGACAATGGTTAATGATTAAGAATCATCAAGCACATTATAATAGAAAAATCATAGTTATTTTTCATCCTCAACACATATATATATATATATATATATGCAAAGTATCAAGTAATTGACCAATTTTTACACTACCTAATGAACTTGATCAATTTCAATATCTCTATTAATTTCAACTTCATTTATGTAACTAATTTGGCGTTCTAAAGGAAATTTTTGTAGGAGTATTTAGAGAAAATGCAAGTTAATAACTTTGCCCCTAAGCTCATATTAAGGGATTTCAACTGCACTCTAGATATATATGAAGTTGAGGGTTATAAATTTAGATTAAACAAGGCAATGATGACTTCAAGATATTCTTGATGCAACTAAGGGTTTCATATTTTAAAACAGAAGGCCACTTGTTCACTTAGAATTGCAAATAAAATGGAACAAAATTTTTATAAGAAAAGCTAAACAAGGCTCTTATTAATTTAAGTTAGATATTAACCTTTGAGTGTAGCTCTATATTCTTTAATAATCCTTTATGTCTAGACTATACTCTAATAGAAGTGAGTATTCCCATTTGTAATATCAATAGAAAATATCCTTTTAAGTTTAATAATAACTTAAAAAATCCCAAAGATTGAAAAGAATGTTCATAAAAGACTTATAGTTAGAGCTTAAAGATATGAAGCTTATAAATTTCCTAGGAAAATGAGACCAATAAAAAAGGAGCTTAAATGTCTTAAGAAATAGAAGTTTCATAACACCTATCTTATTAAAGAAGAAACCTTATTGCTTGGGATAAAGGATTCCGAATGGTGGAGCTTGAGTCGGATTCGGCGTCTTCGGTGATGTTGATCCAACATGGGGTTGGAGTGTGTCATCCACTTTATGTGTTGATACATGAGATTCGTACCCTCGCTGTTCGTGATTGGGAATGTCGGATTTGTCATGTCCCTAGGCAGCAGAATCATGTTGCCGATTGGCTTGCGAAGTTTGGTGTTCATCGTACTTCTAGTTATGTTTCTTTTGAGTCCCCGCCTGTAGGGTTAAATAGTTTGCTTGTAGCTGATATTATGGGTGTTTCTTTCCCACGTTTGGTTGCTAATTAAAGTTTAGGGCTTTTGCCCTCATTCTCACCAAAAAAAAAAAGAAAAAAAAAAGAAGAAACCTTATCTAAGCTCCACAAAATTTAGGAGGAGACTTGTTTAAAACCAACAAATGAGGTCTTGAAAATGTAAGATAAAACAACATTATTCAACTATATTGAAGCTTTAGTTGTGCATAGTTCTTAGATTAAACAAAATTCTTGAATTCTATGGCTAAAAGGAGCTATGAACATAAGGCACCTTCATAATGCTACTATTTCTAGGCGAAACGCCAACATGTTATCATCTTTGAAGGATGCAAAAGTAACATTCTATATTATTTAATCATATCTAAAAAATCTAGGCATCAAATTCTTTAAAAAATTGTTTGGAGCGATAGAAAACCTTAGTTGCTTTATGTATGATCTAATAGAATACATACCTAAGGCTGTTATATAGGAGAGTGTTACCTTTCTTAATAATCCTTTCTTAGGTTAGGAAGTCAAGGAAGCTTTACTTATTCTAAATTCTATTAAGACTCTAGGTTCATATGGATTGAATGCCCATTTAATTTAACAAGTCAAATTTTCATAAAATAAAAAAGTTTAGGAAATTCTTAGTAAACTTAATATAACCCATATTTTCTCCAATCCTAAGATTCTAAATCCTTAATCTTTCACTGATTATAGGCCTATTACCTATTGTAGTGTCATTTACACAGAAATTTCTAAGCTATTTGCATCAAGAGTTAAAAGTAATATTAAATAATTTGGTCAATCCAAGCCAAGGGCTTCAATTTATAAAAGAACTATAAATGACAATATCGTAATTGTTCAAAAAATATTTAGGAACTACCATATAAGTAAAGAACTCAAAAGTTATGCTTTGGAAGTGGACTTTTATAAAGCTTTTGATTCCATAAATGCGAATTTTCTCTTCTTACTCTTGAAAGCTTTTGGATTGCTAATTCAATACTTTAATCAGGTGTACAAATGTGTCTTGACAACCTCCCAAATCTATAAGTGCCATGAATAAAATGCTATTAATTAAAAGGATATGGAAGCTCTATACAGTTTATTAATCACTATATATAAGATGGATGCACTCACATTTTCTTAAAGGAAGGAATTTATGGTATATCAAGCCTAAAATTTGGAAGCCTGTCATAGACATAAACAAATATTAAAGATAAAGGACCAAGTTTCAAAGTTCTTTAAATTCAAAATTGGTAATAGCAAAAACACATCATTTTGGTTTGACAATTATAACTTTTTTGGACCTTTGTATAAGCTACCATAATTCAACTCCTTAAATCTATTGTTACTGAAAACTCTAAAGTAGTAGCCGTGTTTGAAAGGAATTCTTGGCATTGACCAACACATCTCTTTAAAGGGTTTTCAGCAATAATTGAGAACTTGCTATATTACAATCCAAATTTAGGGTTGAAAGACTTACTCAAATGGCTACACCATCATTCTTATCAATTCTCCAACAAATTATGTGTGACAGTTATTATAGAGTCTCACCTCAAGGTGCCATAGCATGCATTGATTTAGGGCTCCAAAAACCTTAACCAGCATTCATCCTATGGTTTCTTGTCAAAGGTAGACTAAACATTAAGGAAAAAATTTAATATGATCTATTTATAAACTATTACTACAGTCTTTGTAACTAAGTTTATAAAATTATAGTCCATTTATACTTTAATTGTCAATATTCCTTTATCTTGTGGATAAAAATTCAAGATTTTATGCAAATTTTTATGGGAAAATATATATGGGATGAAATTATGAAATGTGAATATAACTTGAAAGGCCTTAAGAAAGAAGATTATTAGCTTTTAAAATAGGTTTCAGTTATACTATATATATTAGAAATGTCAATTTTGGGCTGACCCGGCTCAATTTTGGCCCGGGTTGACAGGGCCATAGGCAGGCCATGAGCCAAAATAGTTCGGCCAGCCCAGCCTAACCCTTAGCTTGATCAGAACACAAAAAAGATGTTGTTTTGTAAATTTTTTTTAAAAAAGTAAGGATAGGTCGGGTTGATCCGGACTAGGCTAGGAGAGACGTAGGCTCGGCCCAGCTCATTGACATTTTTAGTATATATTATATGAATAAAAGATAGGAGAGTCCTTGGAGCTACTTGACAACATGCTCAACTATTTCGTGAAAAGGTGATCAACTAGAGTAGAGAGATCCTGATATTAAAAGGAATCGAGGGGAAATGAAGTGAAATAATGACAATGAGTTGGAGGATCTATATTTTGTGTCTCCCAACTTCATGTAACCTCTAATGTTTATATCAAATATTGCTTAATTTCCGCAAACCAATAGTGTTCTACATTTGCTAAACTTCTGGTTTAATTTATTGTGTTAGTTGAAATTCTTGTTTTGATTTGGGCTATGTGCTCCAATTGTTATTTAATTCAATTTCAGTTGAAAAAACGTATGTTAAATTTGTAAGTTAAGATTTGGAATGTGTTGATTGTCTCCTTTTTGTATTGACGACAAGGATTTTAAATATTTAAGGTTTTATGAATTAACAATCACGTTTCTTCTAATTTTCAGTTTAATTAATTAAATAATATAAGAGTTATATAATTTAAGGATTCATTTAATAAATTTAAATAAAAAAGAGATGATGTAGAGGGTTTTATAAATATTTTATTAATGTGACGTGTTGTAACTTTTTTTATTAATGTTAATTAATTGATGTATTAACGTGATAAATAAAAAACGCTAAAAAATATAAATAAGGTGACTATATATATTAATTATAATCAATCCATATTTAAGGACTTCTTAATCAAATGCAAATAAAAAATTAGTAAATGACTTACCATGGCATATAATATAAGAATAAGAGTTATTAATTAAGATAATCTAATACTATATTTAGTTTATCCAATAGAAAGGTTATTAACAAAAAGATTGTTTTACAAAATGAAATATAAAACTGCCATGCATCAAAATTATGTTTTCAGTCATAATAATTAATATGAAAATTCGTTGTTACCTGGCAGTATGTTCGGCAAGGTATGCGTTGGAAGTTGGGCAATGGCAGGTGCATTCACTTTTGGTTGGATAACTGGCTTCATGACCGGGGACCTCTCTTGCTAGCGGCTCCTACTCCCCTCCCGGATAGCCTCCTTTATGCCATTGTGGCGAATTTAGTGGATGAAGCTGGTAACTAGTAATGGAATTTGTTCCAACAATTTTTACCATCCATGATCTGTATGGAACTTGCGGAGCATCGACCCCAAGTTGGAGGCCCTGAGGAAGACCAGATGATTTTGGGACCCTCCAGTCATGGGAGATTTACGGTGGCGTTTGCTTACGAGTTGATCGAAGGTCGCATTCCGACAACCCACAATAGACTCTGGACCTTTATCTGGAAATGACCTGGGCCTCAGTGGATTCGAGCTTTTCTTTGGCTTTTGGCCCATGGCAAACTTCTGACCAATCAGCAGCACATGACTCGCCGGCTCACCGTGGACGGCTGTTGTTCTGCCTGTGGTCAGGCCGAATCTATCTTGCATGTCCTCTGGGATTGCCACCGCATGAAAACTTTTTGAGGTCAATTTCCATCCATTGGGCGGGACACAGATTTCTTTCACCATACTGAGGATGAGTGGGTAGCCCACAACCTCAGTTGACACCGACAAGAATTTCAGGTTGAGTGACCTATGCTTTTTGGGGTGGCTTGTTGGTTTCTCTGGCAATGGAGGAACCGACACATCTTTGAACATGGATTCGAGTGGCCAGACAACGGAGCGCATGTAGTTTTGGACTATGTCGCTTGGATAAAGAGAGCGCGAATGGTGGAGAATTGCGTATTGTAGCATCAAGGGCTACCTGCTGGCACTCTAGTAGGCTGGTCCAAACCGGCATCGGATTGGGTCAAACTGAATGCATATGGGGCTGTTACGCAAGGGACCAACATAGCAACAACTGGGGGCATACTTCGCGACTGCCACGGCAAGTGGTGTGGTGGCTTTATCCATAGCATAGGGTGGAGCTCCCCTACTATTGCTGAGCTCTAAGGTGTCCACTCGGGGTTGTCGCAGGCGTGGGCAATGGTCTACCGACGTGTTATTGTCGAAGTAGACTCTTTTGAGGTAATTAACATACTCTCTTCTTCTCGGGTGGTTATTACTGATGCTTTTCTGTTGGTGGCAAGTACACGACGACTCTTGCAACGAAACTGGAACGTCCATTTCTAGCACGTGTATTGAGAAGGAAGTCAGTGTGTAGACTAGATGGCCTTTCTAGCAGCAACATTCCTTTCGGGCTTGCATATTCTTCAGGAACCTCCGGTGCTCATACAGGAGCAACTTTGACAGGACCAACATGACACCTTATACCGAAGAGGCCTCCGATAAATAGGGACGTTTTGTTTGCGTAGAGATTTTTTTTTTATTACAAAGGAAAGAGAACAAAAAGATCACAAATGACGGGGGTACACAGCCCCGCTCGCATCTTGGTGAAGCAGCTCCGGGACGGCTCCCGGAGGCTCGCAAAGAATGAACAGGCCCGATTCGAAGAAACGGGCACAGGCCGCAAGTCTGTCAGCACACTGGTTGCCCTCGTGCCCGACGTGACGAAGGACCACCTCCTAGTCCCAATGTAAGAGCCCTTGAATCCTACAACCAATAAAAGATCCTCAGTTAGAACCTGCTGGGAAGAGGATAGGATATTAATGACCTCTAAAGAATCGACTTCAAGGACTAGCCGGCGGTAACCCAGGTCCCATGCCAACATGAGGCCAGATTGGACCCCGCGAAGTTCTGCGGTGAGGGGGGAACTGTGGTCAAGCCGCTGTTGAAATCCACCGCACCAATGGCCAAATCGATCTCGAATTAACCCTCCGGCCGACGCCTAACCAGTCGCAGGTGAGACGGCCCCATCCGTATTCAACTTCACCCAGCCTGCCAAGGGCTTAGCCCAGCCAACTGGAGACCCCACAGGTATGGGGCAGCCCGGGGCTACACAGGACTCCAGAAGTCGAGCTCTACAAATCCACTCAACATAGTCCATAACCAATCGACGACTACCTGTCGGCCAAAGAAAACCATGCTCGAATAAACATTTGTTACGCCAAGTCCATAAGTACCAACAAGCCACCCTAAAGATCACCGACCATTCAACTTGTTGAAAAGGCCGCATGTTAGTAAGGTTCGTGAGGACCCACTCCCCGGCCTCTTGGTGAAAGAAACTCGGCCCCAACACATCCCGGGGGAACTGGGCCCAAAAGGTTCGCACCCGCGGGCAATCCCGCATCACATGGATCGTGGTCTCATCAAGCCCATAGTAAGGGCATCAGCTCTCCGTGGTGAGATGCCGAAGGACGCGTTGCCGATTCATAAGAAGTTTACTGTGCGCCAAGAGCCACAAGAAGGACCGGATCTGCTGAGGCCCAGCCCATTTCCAAACAACTTCCCACACAAATGGCTGCGAGGCAACCCCGGGACTCTCCTATAACTCGTAAGTCGAAGCGAATGTAAACTGCCCATGGGAGGTGGGCCCCCAAAGGAGTTGATCGGCCACGCTCTCAACGAACGGAGGTCGCATGGAGGCTAGGTCGAAGCAGACTGCAGTCAGGAGATACTGCTGGAACATGGTCCAGAGCCAGGTGCCTTGCCCGTTCGTGAAGTCGACCACCGTGGCATACAGAATACTATCGGGGACACCCACGGTGGCCTGGTGGACCAAGGGTCCTCATCCGCCAACCCAGTTATCAAGCCAGAATAAAATACGACAACCATTCCCCAGAACCCAACGGCTACCCTGACGAACGATCGACCAGGCGGCCGATAGGCTTCGCCAGACCATGGGAGCCCTGGACCGCGCCAAACTATAGGGCAAATGATGGGTATCCAAGCGGTATTTCCCACAAAGAACACGAACCCATAGGGCAGTAGGATTGACCATCAACGCCCAACCTAATTTGGCAAGTAATGCGTCATTGGTGGTGCGGAGGCGTTTGATGCCCAATCCCCCCGCAGACCTCGGCTGACAGACGGTGTCCCAGTTTACCAGATGGAACCGACGCTGTGAGGCGGACGAGCCCCAAATAAAATCCCGCATGATCTGCTCAAGCTCATCACAGAGGCGACGGGGGAGCCGAACCGTCTGCATGGTGAAAATGGAAAGAGCGGAGATAACCGACTGAGCTAAGGTCACCCTATCAGCCATAGATAGAGTCTGCGCACGCCACCCTGTGAGCTTCTGTCGGGTCGAATCCAATATATGCTGGAACGTCCGTCTGGAGACTCGCTCATGAAACAACGGGATCCCGAGATAAATTAGACGTACAGCTCTGGCGAAGACCCTGACTGAGCTGCCGGGCAAGCCCCTGGGGCACATTCCTCGAGAGAAGATCCGGGTCTTCTCAAGGCTTATCTTCTGACCAGAAGCAAGGCAAAAAGTCTGTATGGTATTGGCAATAACCTGTTGCTGGGACTCGGACGCTACTGCAAAGAGGACCAGGTCGTCAGCGAAGAAAAGATGGGAGAGAGGAGGCCCCGACCGACTCAGTTGGATGGGCCTTCAATGACCCTCAGCCACCTGCTGCGAAATAAGGTGGCCTAGGTGTTCCATGCAGAGGACAAACATATACGGGGAAAGCGAGTCGCCTTGACGAACACCTCGAGATGGGTAGAAGGCATCGGAGTAGGTGCCTTGCCAGGCCACTCGGAATGACACCGTCGTGACACAACGCATGATGACAAGGATCAGATATGCCGGAAGCCTGAGAGCCACTAACGTGTCTTGGATAAACGTCTAGCGAAGCCGATCATAAGCCTTCTCTAGATCGACTTTAATGGCGAGAAATCCTGTCCGTCCCGACTTCGTCTTCATCGAGTGAATCATTTCCTGGGCGATGAGTATATTGTCGGTAATCCGCCGGCCCGGAATGAAACTACACTGGGTCTCCGCTACAAGCTGAGGCATATAAGATTTCAACCGATTAACAATAACCTTGGCGATGGCTTTGTAAAGTACAGTACACAGGCTAATGGGCTGGAACTGAGAAACCTGCCAGGGAACCTGAATTTTTGGAAGGAGGATCAGGAAAATTTGATTCAGGTCCGGTTTCTAATGGTCCCGACTGAAGATATTTTGGATAAACGCTTTAGTTCCCTTTGTAGGAAAAAAAAAAGAGGAAAATGACTCGGAGCAGTCGATACCGAAGAGGTAGTTTACCAACCTCACTTTGTTAACTCCGCCTCTTCTCTTAACTCCCAACGGACTTCTCAAAGCCACACTTCTCTGCCCGTCTTCTCTATAAGCACAAAGGCACACACTGTCTCAAAGTCCTCACATTTCTCTTCTTTCTGGTTCGCATTTCAGTGACACCATCAACAAGCAATATGCAATCTTCTTTCGCTCTCTCACTTTCATCACATCCAACGTCTACTACCATTCCTCCATCCAATCTCCCTTTCGATTCTCTCCTTCTTGCGCCTTCCAAGTCTGTGAATCTCCGCTTCTGTGGTCTCAGGAGAGAGGCTCTCCGGCTCTCTTCTTCTGCAAAGTCTCAGTCCACTAGCAGCTTCCGTGCTCCAGCTCGCTCCAGTAAGATTCTAGCTTCCCTCGGTGACAATGGAAGTGCCCCCAAGTCTTTCGATTACGATCTGATCATTATCGGAGCTGGCGTCGGCGGTCACGGTGCTGCTCTCCACGCCGTCGAGAAGGTAGATTTTTCGATAATTTGATTTGGTTGGTACGTGAAGTTGTTGAGTTTAGAAGATTTTATTCATGGGTTTTGCTAAACAGGGTCTAAAAACAGCTATAATAGAAGGGGATGTGGTGGGAGGTACGTGTGTGAACAGAGGTTGTGTTCCTTCGAAGGCTCTTCTTGCTGTGAGTGGTCGAATGCGTGAACTTCAAAGTGAGCATCACCTAAAAGCTCTTGGTCTGCAGGTAACAAGGCTTCGTCTTTATTGACTCCCTTTTGTCCTTCAATGCTTATGCTAACCAAAGAACTTAAGAGAAAGAGAATTCTAGTCCTACCATGAAAAATAGATCAATGGTATGTTAATGTTCTGTTTGAAATTTGTGCCAGGTCTCAGCTGCTGGGTATGACAGACAGGGAGTAGCTGATCATGCTAATAATCTTGCCTTAAAAATTCGTAATAATTTGACGAATTCTATGAAGGCTTTGGGTGTGGATATACTGACCGGCACGGCTACAATTTTGGTGAGTGATGCTCTGACTTGTATTATAAGCATATGTTCCTGAGTTCACTCGCTAAAAACGAAACTTCTGCTGCTCTAAATTTTGAATACCATGTATTAGTCATAGACATGCATGTTTTCATGCCTTTATTTCTTTAATTCATCAGGGCCCACAAAAGGTGAAATATGGGAAAGACAACATGGTAACTGCAAAAGATATAATCATTGCTACTGGTTCTGTGCCGTTTGTTCCTAAGGGAATTGAAGTTGATGGTAGCTATTTGTTCTCTTCTCTCATCCTTGCTCATGTTTATTACACAGGATCTAACTTTCATTCATATTTCATATTTTCTACTCAAGCAGGCAGTTGTAAAAAATGATATTTTTATACCCTACAAAACATGCAAAGAAAATGCTCATTTTGCCCTTCATTATGTATTATTTGGCAATATGAAATGCTTGGAAGTTAGGTAAATCAAAGTATCCCCATTTAGTAAGCATATAAATGAAAATATAAAGTGTCTGATCTGGACACCGATTGAGGGTGATTTTACCATTTTTTGTTCCTAAAAAAAAGAGGCAGTTCTGAAGTCCTTTTGGGAAGTCAAAGAGATCTTTGCAATACTGGTATATTGCAGGATTTAGTTGGAAGATGCATAAATCCTCCCATCATTGGGATTGACCAGTTTGGATCCTTGTACATACAGATTAAAAAATCTTTGACTTTGTAACAATCATTCACAAGCAGTTGGAAGTTGTTGCTAGTTGTAAAGATTGTGTTCTTTTGTAATTGTCAGAGATTCATGGATGAGGCTGGTATTCCTGCTGTGGACAAAAAGATTCTTACTTTTGTTTTCTGCATATATCTTTTTTCTTGCTTGCACTATTTCTGATTCAATGCATGACGTCCAGGAAAGACTGTGATTACAAGTGACCATGCTCTTAAGTTAGAGTGTGTTCCTGATTGGATTGCCATTGTGGGCAGTGGCTACATTGGTCTAGAATTCAGCGATGTCTACACTGCATTGGGAAGTGAGGTAGCTTTCTTGTTTATGTTCTTTTCATTTTTGGGAATCAGAATATATTAAATATGATTCGACTCTATAATTGTATGATGAAACTTAGTCTACATAATTTTATGATGAATGCTTCTCTTTCCCCTTTCCTTGTTGACATCAACTTTACTTAGTAGATATTGGCTTAGTATAGGAAAATGTTTTCATTGTTCTTTGATTAATTTCTTAAATTTTTCCCAAATTTACTTGTATTTGACATTTTTTACGTGTTATTAGAATGGGCTGTAGTTTGGAAATTATCTTTGTTTATTGAAGCTTTACTATCAACTAAAACTTATGATTTTTAAGGCTACAAAATATTTGACTTGCTAGGTTTTCCGTACTAATCCCTTTTCATAGTTGGTGCAGTCCTTGTTTATTATGTTTTCATGGTATTTCCTTGCTCCATTTGAAGTTTATCCAGAAAATCAAGTCCATGAAGATAATTTTCTTTTGTTAGGTCACTTTTATTGAAGCTTTAGATCAGCTTATGCCTGGATTTGATCCTGAGATTGGAAAATTGGCCCAACGAGTTCTAATAAATCCGAGGAAGATTGACTATCACACTGGCGTATTTGCTTCCAAGGTACTTAGAAATTCCTCTATGTGTGGGCCTTAGCGAGCTGCTGGACTATTAGGTCTTTGTATTCTCTCTCTCTCTCTCTCTCTCTTTTTATTAGTATGGATTCCATTCAACTTCCATTTTTGTTTTTCATAGATTACTCCAGCGAAGGATGGAAAACCAGTTACTATCGAGCTCATTGATGCCAAGACCAAGGAGCATAAAGATACCTTGGAGGTAATTTAAGTTGTATGAATTTTGAAGTTTGGGATTGAGATGTTAACGATCCTTAAGACTTTGATGTTCCTGAATGAAAAAATAGTTTTATTTATGATATGGAAAGAGGGTACCTTCTTTGTGATGTTCATCCAAGAGATACTTGCAACCATCTTGAACTACTTGGTCAATACTTGGCATATGGACTCATTTGGACTATTTCAAGACATCTTAAATGGCTAATGTAGATTGGGCCTGCTTTACTTTTAAATTCCCCATAACAAGAATGCAATTAAAATCCAATTCCATGTTTTAAAAGTTATACAAGTACCAATAGCAAGCTTGTTTTCATTCCTTTGTACTTTATTTTTTCATGCAGTACCATGTGTCAAAAAATAGAACTATGTCCTTGGTTTATTGTAATCAGAATTCTTTGCATTGTGAGCATGCCTTTATACTTCCCATCACAGTTATGATCTTTGTTCATTTTGATGTGTATTCCTACATCTTGGAGTCTATAATAAGTTGGTGTTTGCTTTTTCTACAGGTAGATGCAGCACTGATTGCAACTGGACGGGCTCCATTCACAAATGGTCTTGGCTTGGAGAATGTGTGTGTGCTATTCTAATTATTTGGTTGCAATTATGCAAAGTTGTTATCGGAAAGAAAATAATCTTCTAATTTCTTTCCCACACCCAGATTAATGTGGTAACTCAACGTGGTTTTGTTCCTGTCGATGAGCGAATGCGGGTTATTGACGCTGATGGAAACCTGGTTTGTTACTGATCTGTATTAGCACAATGTGATATGTGACACTTATTCATCATTGATAAGATTTGATCCCATTACAATCAATTACAGGTACCTCATTTTTATTGCATTGGTGATGCAAATGGTAAAATGATGCTTGCCCATGCAGCAAGTGCCCAAGGAATTTCAGGTGAGTTGTTACCAGAATTAAACAACTTCTGGACTGGTTCTTCATTTGGCTGACATTGCATCTTCTGTGTGTATGTCTTTACACAGTGGTTGAACAAGTCACTGGAAGAGATCATGTGCTTAATCATCTAAGCATTCCAGCAGCCTGTTTCACTCATCCTGAAATTAGTATGGTTGGATTGACAGAGGTGTGTTATTGAAATATTGCAACAACATCGTAGATATATTTTTGTTTTTGACTGTTCAACTGTCTTCTAGGTTATATTTTTTGTTTAGCTGCTGAATGAGTAATGTTGTTCAGCTTTTTCTTTCCTTTTTCTGTACTTATGACCAAGGACCAATTTTTTGCAGCCTCAAGCAAGAGAGAAAGCTGAAGTTGAGGGGTTTGAAGTAAGTATTGCCAAGACAAGTTTTAAGGCCAACACCAAGGCACTTGCTGAAAATGAAGGAGAAGGTCTTGCAAAGGTATATAGATCTTGAAAATTTCCTTCTTCAACAGTAATCTGTAAAGATTATAATATTAATCATGAGCAAAATTTAGGCCTTGAACTATCTCTTCAGTGAATGGCTGTTAATGCCTTCTCCAGAAGGGTTTGTTATTAATTCATTCCTTGGTTTATTATCTGCTAGACCAAGGCAGTTTGTTGGTGCCCATTATTATCATACCTGTTGGATCAGACATATATGCTCAATATAAAGCAACCGTTTTATATGGCTTAGTTATCATTTACAACAGGAGTTATTTAGTACTGCACTTGTTAATGTTGATGAGTTGCGGGATTTCTTGTACTCTTTGGTAACTTGAGTACAGGGAAGATGGTTTTTATGATTTTCAAGTACTATTGGGCTATGCCTTGTGTGTTTATTTCTAAAAGTTGGCTGGCAGCCTCAAGCCAAAGGCTGTACGCTATGTGTTTCTATGAATTTTATTCATAATAGTTGATAGTTTATTTATCTATTCAATAGCAACATGGCCGATGTGCTATTGCATCTATTAACTTACTGCATACGTAAGTTGCCTTTGTAATTTCCATACAAGTTCTGCATGATATGTAAAATTATATATATATATATACACACACACTTTACATGAATTTCAATTTACTTGTCTAACTTATATTTGGTTGCTTTGTGGTTAATTTTCTTTTATTTTATGCAGCTTATATACAGACCTGACAATGGAGAGATACTTGGAGTCCATATTTTTGGTTTGCATGCCGCAGATCTCATTCATGAAGCATCCAATGCCATAGCTTTGGGGACACGTATTCAGGTTGGTATTCTTTTTACGAGATCAGACAACTATTTGTTGTGTGCTAGCACTAATTCATGAGGCATCTAGTGCCATAGATCATCCAACGCGATATTACTGGAGACATATATTAAACAAACCTTCTAATAGCTCAGTTTATTCTCAGGCTGATTTTTTCCAATCTCTAAATAAGGAGCTTCCAATTTTTGTTCTCTTCTGTTAATACCTTCCCCCTATGTTGAATTGAATTTTCTGGAAGTGATATAAGTCATGCCTAAGATACGTTGCCTTTAGCTCACTTTATTCTAGATGATAAATGTAAGAAAACCTTTATGTTTTGCATGGTGCAGGATATTAAATATGCAGTTCATGCTCATCCGACTCTGTCAGAAGTTCTCGATGAACTTTTTAAATCGGCTAAGGTAAACTTTTGATCAAATGTTTGCTTCTAGCATCATTTTAATGTGGATAGACTCTCTTTCTTGTATTACTGTATGTTAATGCATATAAAATGATTGATAGTACACATGAAATATTGTGAGGTTATATGCTTTTCTTGGATTTACATGTCATTTTGCTTACGTACTGAAAGGGGAATACTTCATTTTCTCTAAAATTGTACCTGATAGGCAATTTCTTGTGTGCATCCTTAAGATTAAATGGAACTCTAATTGCATACTCCTATATCCTAATATGTTTTCACCAATATCTGGTGGTTGCATGTATTTGTTAAGCTGAAGACTGCATCCCCCATATTAAAGCTAGTGACAGAAGTTTTTAATTTATGGGGCAGGTGGAAGCTCCTTCTTCAAGCCGAGTAACCGAAACAGTTGTAGTCTAGTCGTCCTGATAAACATAAAATTTTGAAGGGAAGTGGCCATATTGGCAAGTTGAAGTAAGTCATTTCTTGGAAAGAGAAGGAACTGGGGGATTTTGTTTTTTACTAGAAGCAAAAATTTTACAATTCAAAGAGTGGATGGAGGTAGAATGTTTTGCTAGTTTGTGAATTGTTTTCTTGAAATAGTCACCGGTTATAATTAAACTTAATGTCTAAAAATTGTATTGTTTCATTTCTGTTTTTCTAAAGTTATAACTGCACGTGTACCCAGTTTGGTCGTAGAAAATTTTTAAGCTTGGATATGCACTCTGGTATGATGATGTTCACACTTGGATAGATAGCTTGAAGAAAACAAGATGAGGTATAAGTAGATTTAGGAGCACTCGAAACTCTGTTGAAGATAGATTGACTGTATGCTTAATCAAAAGGGATGCTTTCATCTGGGCTATATAAGATCAAGAATGGGAAATATTTACTTGGGGAGTGACTGTGAGTGGAACTACAACAGAGATTAAGAGAAACTGAAGATTTATATTGATATACTTAATGAGATATCAGTGGCCTAATAATTAATTGATTTTGTAAAATCATTTGAAATATAGCTAGAAATTAATAGAGCTATTGAAATAGAACATGTGCAAGCTTTGTTTTTTGAGTGGAGCACTTGGCAGTGGACCCTCTAAAAATTCAGACTGCATAGAACAGACTAATGAGCAACTTCGAGATCGGCCATAAAATCCCAATGGCATGACGACATGAAGAGGAAGGTCACGCTTAAACTTAGAAAGCAATGCACGTATGGGTCTAATTCTAAAACAAACTTCATGTTATAGATCTAGTTCTGAAATAAACTCCAAGATGTTACATAATATTTAAAATTATATTTTAGGTAGAATTAATGACTATTATTTTGTGAATTGTTTTTTTAAAATATAATTTTAAGGACAGAAATTAAATTATCTTCAAATTTAACATCTTAAATTTTAAAATACTCGCCTTTTGACAATATAGCAATTTTGTTAAACTAATTGCTATTCAAATCCATTTAGGGTAGTTTTGATGATTGAATTTTTAATTATTTGAGTTAGATTGTAAACTAATTGAATTTTTAACTAGTTACTATTATTTAATTCAATAGTTTTGAAATTGTTTATATTTAGTAGTTAAATATTAAATATTTTCTCCAGTCTCTCCAACTTATTATCGGAGGTCAAGTATCAAAAATATTCTAGCTCTTATTTCTATAATTTTAAACAAGAGGAAGTCCACAATTTATATTCAAATTATATTCGAATTTATCACTTCCATCCAACGTTTGGAATACCGTTCTGCACCGGCGGGGATTCGGTACCGGTACGGGGGCAATGGTACCGGGGTAAAATTTCGGCCTGTACCGGACGTTTTCGCTCGGTACCGACCGGTACCAAAGATACCGGAAAAATCCGGCTAGTTCCGTAAAATTAAAAAAACCTTGGGACTAATTTGCAAATAACTAAAAAATAGCCCTAAAAACTACCCCCGACCTTCGGCCTCACCCTCATCTCTTCTCTGTCGCCTGCGTCGTTCTGTCGCCCTCCGTTAGTCCCTCCGCCGCCTGAATCTCGCCGGTTGTCTCTCTCACATCGCGTCGCCGCCCCTCCCTGGTCTGGATTTGGACTCTGGTGGTCTCCTCGAGTCTTCCTCTTCTTGTCCGTCCGTCTGTCGTCTTCTGGTGGTCTCGCCGCTCGCCTCTGTCGCCTCGTCCACGCTGCCTCCTCCGTCCTCCGGTCCTCCCTCTGTTGCAACACCGCCGGCACATCCACCCTCCGACAACGACCCAAGTGAAGACCCAGTGACCCGAATCCGACGGTGTACAAATTTTTTTGGGTGTGTGTTGAATGATAAATGGAATTTTGTGTGTTGTGGATTGGAAATGGATTGGATTTGCCGTGTATTAGAGTATTAGACTATTAGTGTTGATCTTGACCGGTTGATGAAAATGTTGTGGGTGGAGTTATGGAGGAATGGGTTTGGATTTTGGAGCTTTAGATGTTGATTTGGATTCAACCGAAATTGTGATTGGAAATTTGTGATTTTTGTGATTTGTCATTCGTGAGTTATCAGCTTTCAACCGAATTAGGGAGTTTGAAATTGGATTTTGGAATTTGATTTAAGCATTTTGGAATTGGAAATTGGAAGTG